>JAPKLW010000002.1:2581736-2619509 GCA_026898455.1 Plectranthus barbatus
AGGACACATCTAACTTATTAAAGCCTAACACCAGGTGGGAACTATTTCAGTATAAAAATCAAAACGTACTTTTATTTTCAAAGCGTGTGAAAATAATTAGTTTTAAACTGATTGTTATGCAAAAGTTTTTGTGCTATTATATATGTCCTCTGATTGTCTGCTAACAACAGAGAGTTATTAATAAGACGAGAACCATGTACGTAGAGTACTTGTGCTACTCTTATTAATTGCGAAAATAAAAGGCTAGCAACCTTACTTTGTTTATGAGCTCGGGTTGTTCAGCTGGAGTACTGAAGCCCTAGGCGGATAAGGCTGGGTATTTCTTTTCTTTCTTAAAACGATCGAATCTCAATGTTGTGTGTTCCGAGATTAGTGCACTTAGATGATAGTGGGTTGAGTGTGAATTCACTCATGACTAATCATCGTAACTTGGGAGTGGGCCAGCTTCCAGTTACACCATGATAAATAGATATAATAACATGTTAGATAGCTCGTGCGAATAAAAATGATTTTGATGACACGGTTCCTTTCAACAAAACCCCATGTTCATCTGTGTGAGTTGCATAGCATTCTTACATAAATGTATGTTTTCGGGCATGTTTCCACGGGGTACGAAAGTTCTCAGCCCCTCGTATTATTTCTAAAATACACAGGTTAAGCGAGCAGAGATGGTGAGGTGGCGGTGTAAAGTATGGGGCTGAATTTTGAAGATCGAAGATCCTGTGACATGCATCTTCATATGCATGTCACCACCACGTTACACACACCGTTGCACCGCTCTCTGAACCTATTCCTTCCCTGTTTTTGTCTACCTTTGAAAATCTAAACATTGAAAACATCCATGTTTCATTCTGAAATATTTGTTCTTTTGAGGATACAATGTTAAATTTTAGATTGTCTTTTCCAATGTCAAGTCTTCCGCTGTTTTGATCTGCAAAAATATTTAAGAGATAGGTAACCACGACTGTGACGTGCCTCGGAATTTGGGAAGGCAAATGGGGGCATTACTGAAGTGGTATCAGAGCCTTAGGTTTTTAAAACGATTTGAAACCACTTGAACCCTGTTTAAATATTCGAAAAGTATCGAGTCTTAAGAGTGTTTTGGTTTTGAAAGTTGATTGAAGAGGCTGCTCATACTTTACACCCTACTCCATCCTGCGCGACCTGAGGTATGTTTTGAGATTTTGAAAGTTCGTGCTTGCAAATTTGATTCTGATGAACTAAATTGAAAGTATTTGAGTATGGAGTAAAAGTGATTTGTGGATTTTGAGAATGGTGTACTTGTTGAATGAGGAATATTGAACAGTTTTTGAGTTGTGTTGGTTTTGTGTTGAGCGAAACGCTAACACTGGTTATTTGATGAAAGAAAGCGGTTGTGTGTTGGTTATTGCAATTGGTGAAACTTGATTGGTATGGAAATTTTATTGGAGTTATGGATTGATTTTGGAAAAAAACATTGAAAATTTTGGTTGGTTTTGAAAATGGTAAGAGTTGAAAATGTTGTGATTTAAGAAAAGCTTTGGAAGTTGTGAAAAGTTTTCGGAAAATTTTTGTTCTGGCACCAATATGGTGGTCCTTGAAAGTGTGATTTTAATGGAATGAGTTTTGAAATGTATTGCAAGCAGTGTGAAATTTTGTGTTATGGCTAAGATGTGTTAACTTGTAAATTGAGCCGTAAGAAATGGTGGAAGTTTAAATTTATTTTTGACATTTAAATTAGGATGGAACATGACTAACTGGTTGACTGTAGGCCTTGAAAAGGTGCTGACTTGGGTAAACCTTGTGTCATGTGGGGTTGTACTATGACTTAGGAAATTAGATTATTCGAGTGGAGTGAAACGACACTCGTAGTTGATTGAACCTTAGAACTTGGTTTTTGAACATCGTGAAATTGAAAATTTCTTCGTCTAGTTTGGTGTGTTGAGTGGTGAGAATGAGTTAACTTGTGGAAACTACAAGTTAACAGTTAGGTGTACAGAATGTATATGGTGAGCCTGGCAGATATAGTCGAGACTCGAGTGAGTGTGTTAGCGCGAGGATCAGTTGGACCCTCGGCATAGTGTGTCGGAGGACGAGTTGCCACCAAGACACAGAGTTGTGAATGGTGATGTTATTATGACCTTGGGACTGACCGTTTGCTGTTGTTTATTGTGGCAGATGGACCCTCAGGAGAGACTAGTCCAGCGATTCAGGAGACACCTTCCTTTTCCCGAGAAGAACCTCACATCAGCATTGGTGAAGTACTTGGAGTTGTGGGAGAGAGTGCGCTATTTAGGAGTCACGGACCAAGAGGCGATGGAGGGGACGCTTAACCTTGTGCCAGACCGGTGGACCAACTGGGTGACGACATTGACTCGACTATACACCGATAGTGCGACCGGCACGGTAGCGAGCTTTCGCCGTTTCATGGCGGATTTGATTCAGAAGGTCATCGCGGAGGGGAACCCTTCGCCAGCATCTTCCAGAGGTACACAGGCGTCAGCCGTAGGGCCTACGTCACGTTTAAGAGTTTGACCTGTACCGAGTACACCTACAGCGGCCTATACACCATCGCAGCCCGGAGTTCAACAGAGAGGAGCGTACGACCCGTATGCCTGGTGTGACTTCTCCACGTCATCAGTTCAGGGTGCACCTCACCACCAGGACTCCATGGGACCACCGGGATTTGCTGATTTGCACGCGTCATCTGATGGGTTTTGTATACTGAAAGCATTTATTATAATGAGTATACAACGGTTTATTTCTCCTATCTGTTAACAATCTTACATGTATGAACAATGGTATCCTCTTGTCTCACCGATAGGGACGATCATACAGCGTGTTGTAGATCGCAGAAGACAGTATGATCACTTGACCTAGTGAGACATAAACCTGATCACAGCCGAGATAGCGTATGAGGATACGTCTGTCTGGATGGCTGCGGCATTGTCGAAATAACTAGTCTGTCTTGGTTACTTGACATGCTGGTACGCAGAGGTGGCGTATTGATGGACCGCAGTGAGATGTATTCGTCTGTCTGACATCAGCGAAGACAAGATCTCGTTATATTGATTGAGTCCAAACCCTAACGAAGGTTCAAGGGTTTGCACGGGTTGACTGTTCTTTGACTTGCCATGGTGGAGAGCCTAAGTAACGTGCTCGTATATCCGCATCTTAGGTAACAGCAGTTTGTGTAGTACCGCCTGAGACTGAACTTAGGTAACCATTTCCGAGTAATAGGATGGGGACATTCCCTGAGGAGCTCAATAACATTCATCGTGCCAAAGTCCTGCAGGCTGATTAAGTTCAGGCACGAGTGATAAGGTTTGAGTGGTACTACTCAGGAATTATAAGATATTAATTAATTGTAGTAAGAGCTTGTCAGAGGCTCCGATTAATTAATGGATGTCCGGTAACCTTAAATATGGGGATTCTCAATTAATGCAGCCCGTTCTCATAACGTGGTAATAAAGGGGTAGGTCAGTATTAATTCTGTGGTGAAAAAGAATTAATATTAATTAATTAATTGTGTCCTGGGTTGTGGACATGGGAATTAATTATTTTATAGGCCCACTTTATTATTTGCATTAGGTCCCAGGTCTGGCCCGATTAAATATGCTGAATTGAGCCCAAAATGGCCCATTAGGGTTTTCAACCCTAGGTCTATAAATAGACAGCTCTCTCTCATAAGTTGTAACACAGTTGAAACACACTAAACCCTAGAGAGAGAGGAGGCGCCGAATTTGGAGAAGAGGGAGGAGAATTCCGATTCTGGTCCTGCTCAGAACACAGATCTACGGAGTCCTCACCAGTAGTAGATCTGAACAGCATTGGGACACAACCCTGAAGATCTGATCTGGAGAACAGATTTCTTTCTTCTTCTCTTTATTTGATTTTGAATTTATTCTTAGAAATTAGATTTCTAATTTCTACTTCCGCAGATAAATTCGGATCGCGTGGTTGAATTGAGATTTGGAATTCAAACGCGAAAGATCGGTTCAGACTCTACGGAGTTACGGTAAACCCTAAATCCACAAATCTATGTATTAAATTCATAGGAGCATGCTAGGGTTTTTTTGAGAATTTTAATTATGTGCAATAACCATAAATCGATCCGGTTCAAATTGGTTTTGGTGATTCGGTTCACGGTAAAACCCTACATCATCCATGCAGCCGCCACCACATTACACCGGAGGGCCCAGTCAGGCATACCCAGCACCTGATACAGGTATTCCTAGCGCGGAGATGTGGTCTAGACCCACAGCGAGTGGTTGGGCAGATATGCTTGGTGGGTACGGGACTGCTCATGCACCGATTTGCCTATCCAGCGATCCGAGGGTAGCTGGGAGAGGAGGACAGCATCCCAGGATAGGGGGAGAGGGAAGACGGAGGTCGAGGACGATGATGAGGAGGATGAGGAGGACGAGGAGGAGGATCCATCTGAAGGATCCGATTGAGGGATGTTGTATTTCACATATTTTAGTTGTTATGTGTTTGGATTTTGGACTTTATTTACTTTGAGTACCTGATGAGACGAGGACATTATTTTTATTGATGTATTGTACTTGGATTCGGTTATGTTTGACTTGTAGAACAACGAATTATCGTGATGTTATTTGATGTTGTTGTTACTTTCATAAGAAATATTGTCGTAAGGATATTGTTTGGGGGAGATGCATTGTTCGCTAACAGCCATCATATATCGTTGATTATAAAGTTGCAAGAAAGAAATAGTATGGAGGATATAAATCGAGGCCGTGGAAGAGGGCGAGGTCGAGGCCGCGGCAGAGGCCGAGGTAGAGGCCGTGGATGAGCCAATCCGCCACACAAGTTCGAAGCTCCGTTTCTTGAAGAAATTCCAATCTTCCAAGAGCATGACGGATACGAGACACTGTCTGATGGCGACAGTGCAACCGGCCATGACGGACACTACCAACCTCCGCCTGAGAGGGAGCCAGCCACCTCATCAGTTAAGCTGGTAGAAACATTCCGAAAACAACAACCTCCCACCTTCGATGGGACAGGCGGTCCAGTGGCAGCAGAGGACTGGGTCCGTAAGCTGGAAAAGATCTTCAGGCACATGCAGTGCACTGAAACTGAGAAAGTCAACTGCATGACCTATCAGTTGAAAGGGAAAGCAGACCGCTGGTGGGAGACCTACGCTAAGTCAGTGGCAACAGAAGAGAGAGCCCAGCTGAACTGGGATAAGTTTAAGGAGGCCTTGTACGAGAAGTACATTCCGAAGCAATACCGGAAGGAGAGGGAAGTCGAATTCTTCCTATTTGAGCAGGGGAAACTGTCGATGGAGGATTACGACACCAAGTTTGGTGAATTGCACCAAATGGCGCCACATCTGGCGGATACGCCACATAAGATGGCGGAGAAATTCAGAGACGGACTGTGCGAAGGGATCCGCACCCAGTTGGCAACGATGAAGGGACTGACTTACCAAGAATTGTTGAGCCATGCCTTGGACATTGAGGCGTCCAAGAATAAAAAGAAGATGTCAGAGTGGGGGACTCAGGAGACCCAGACACCAGCCCCAGCTCCGAAAAGGAAGTGGGAAGAGTCTCCCAGGCAGTTTGTTCAGGGGCAAGGAAGCCAAAAGCGCCCGGATCAAGGCCGATATCAGAATGCCCAAGGGCGAAATGACCAACTGTTCTATCCAAGAAACAGACCCCAGATGGCACCCAGGCGGGACCAGAGGGATGGAGACTTTCAGAACTGCCAAAGATGCGGGAGAAGGCATACAGGGATTTGCGAGCAGGGCGGATTGAGGTGTTATAACTGCGGTGGCCAAGGACATTATGCTCATCAGTGCTCCACACCTCCAACAGGGTCTGGAAACTGCCAGAACTTTCAAAGGCCGGGTAACCAGCAATTAAAGGCAATCAGGGGTAACCGTCAACCCTGGAGAGGTAATGTCGGGAATCGAGGAGGAGGCAAGCAAGGCCATCAAGCTCCTCCAAGGCATCAAGAAGGGAACCCACAAGGAGGGAATGAGCAACCAAGAAGGGCAAGAGCTTACGCCTTGGAAGGAAACCGCGACGAAGGGAATCTCGCAGGTATGGGAACGATTAATGATATACATGTCATAGTACTTTTTGACACTGGAGCATCGCATACCTTCATCTCATCTGCATGTGTTGAGGCATTAAGACTTAAGGTAGAATGGAGTAGTCAGGACTTGAACGTAGCAATACCTTCAGGAGAGACAACTATATCTACCTTAGTATGTCACGACTTGAAAATCAAGTTGAATGAGAATGAGATCCTAGTAGCAGAGTTATATGTATTGGATATTCAAGACATAGACGTAATCCTAGGTATGGATTGGTTGGTGGAGAATCGAGTGACGATCCTATGTCATGAGCGGAAAGTGATCATACCAAGACCCGAGGATGAAGATTCATTCGTTTACGGATTCAAGAGAAGACAGAGAGTACCGATTGTATCAGCGCTGCAGGCATCAAAGTTGTTAAGCAAAGCTGAGAACCAAGCTTTCTTGGTGTATCTAGAGGGAGAAGAGAAGCCTGAATTTGCGGTCCAAGATGTGCCAATAGTAAGGGAATTCGAGGACGTATTTCCAAAGGAATTACCAGGACTACCGCCAGACAGGCAGGTTGAATTCACTATAGACTTGGAACCGGGTGCAACACCAATTTCCAAGGCACCGTATCGCATGGCTCCAAAGGAATTGCAAGAACTGAAACTTCAGTTGCAAGAACTGTTAGACATGGGGTTTATTCGACCGAGTGTGTCACCTTGGGGAGCACCGGTCCTATTTGTTAAGAAGAAGGACGGTTCAATGAGAATGTGCATTGATTATCGAGAATTGAATAAGTTGACCTTGAAGAATAAGTACCCTCTGCCGAGAATCGATGATCTGTTTGATCAGCTCAAGGGAGCGAGCACTTTCTCCAAGATTGATCTCAGATCAGGATACCACCAGTTGAGGATCAAAAAGGAAGACATTCCGAAGACGGCTTTTAGGACCAGATATGGCCACTATGAGTTTGTAGTAATGTCGTTTAGACTCACAAATGCTCCGGTTGTGTTCATGGACTTGATGAATAGAGTGTTTCATCCGTATCTCGATAACTTTGTCTTGGTGTTTATCGATGATATCCTTATATATTCAAAGAGTGAAGAAGAACACGAGCAACATTTGAGAACGGTGTTACAGACCCTCAGGGATGAGAAGCTTTATGCTAAATTCAGTAAGTGTGAGTTCTGGCTAAGAAAAGTGACATTTCTTGGTCACATTGTGTCAGCAGATGGCATAAAGGTAGATCCAGCAAAGATTCAGACGGTGATAGAGTGGAAATCACCGACGACGCCAAATGAAATTCGTAGTTTTCTTGGGCAAGCTGGATACTACAGGAGGTTCATCGAAGGCTTCTCGAAGATTGCAAAGCCGATGACACAACTACTCCAAAAAGGGATAAAGTTTGTCTGGAAAAAGGAGTGCGAAGAGAGTTTCCAGAAGTTAAAGCAACTTTTGATGACTGCACCAGTGTTGGCAGTGCCAGAGCCAGACAGGAACTTCGAGGTATACACCGATGCATCCAAGAATGGACTCGGTTGTGTTCTAATGCAAGATGGAAAAGTGATAGCTTATGCGTCCAGGCAACTAAGACCGCACAAGGTGAACTATCCAACTCATGATTTTGGAACTAGCGGCCGTAATCCATGCATTGAAGATTTGGAGACACCATCTCTATGGGGTTAAGTGTGCCATATTCACAGATCACAAGAGCTTGAAGTACTTCTTTGAGCAGAAGAATCTGAATATGAGGTAGAGGAGATGGCTAGAGTTAGTCAATGATTACGATCTAACAATAAACTACCACCCAGGTAAGGCAAACACAGTAGCCGACGCCTTGAGCAGGAAAGGAGAGGCTCAATTGGGTTGTATGCTTACCAGAGAGGGTAATTTGGTCAGAGAATTCGAGAGACTTCATCTGGAAGTAATATCGCCCTCAGAGAGAAAGAGATGTGAAGTAGCAACTCTGACTGTCGTGCCAGAGTTAAGAGAAAGAATCATTGAGACACAAAGGAAAGATATGGAACTCGAGAAATTATGCCAGAAATTGAGAGTTGAGTCGGTGGGCGAATACCGAGAGGCACCTGATAATGCATTGTTGTTCAGGGATAGAATCTTGGTGCCGAACAATGAAGATTTGAGAAACGAGATTATGAGCAAAGCTCATGATACGCCGTATACCGCTCACCCAGGAAGTACGAAAATGTACCAAGACCTAAAGACTAAGTACTGGTGGGATGGTATGAAAAAGGATGTAGCCTTGTATGTGGAAAAGTGTATGGCATGTCAGCAAGTCAAGGCATTACATCAGCGGCCGTATGGGAAATTGCAGCCGTTAGACATTCCCGAGTGGAAATGGGAACACATTGCCATGGATTTTGTGACGGGTTTGCCAAAGTCACAAAAAGGAAATACGGCAATATGGGTTATAGTGGACCGTCTAACGAAGAGTGCGCATTTCTTGCCAATCCGAGTGACTTATGGATCAGACAAGCTAGCACAGCTGTACATCCGCGAGATTGTCAGATTGCACGGAGTGCCGGTATCCATTACGTTTGATAGAGATGCGAATTTTACGTCTCGATTTTGGATGAGTATGCAACAAGAGTTAGGGACGCGCCTAAATTTCAGCACGACGTTTCACCCGCAAACCGATGGTCAATCTGAGAGAACCATCCAAACTCTCGAGGACATGTTGAGGACAGTGGTTCTCGATCGAGGAGGAAATTGGGAGCCGATTTTGCCGCTAAACGAGTTTGCCTACAACAATAGTTACCAGGCGACGATTGGGATGGCTCCGTACGAAGCTCTTTATGGAAGGAAGTGTCGATCTCCACTGTATTAGGACGAAGTGGGTGAGAGACAAATTTTAGGACCTGACGCTATCAGTGAGATGATTGCTATTGTCCGTCAGATCAGAGATAGAATACGAGAAGCCCAGAGTAGGCAGAAATCTTATGCTGATTCCAGAAGGGTCGAACTACATTTTGAGGTAGGGGATAAAGTATTCCTAAAGGTCTCACCTTCAAAGGGGATCATGAGATTCGGAGTGAAGGGAAAACTGCGACCGCGCTTTGTAGGACCTTATGAGATTTTGGAGCGCATTGGTCCAGTGGCTTACCGTTTGGCATTACCTCTGAGCATAGGTAATGTGCACAACGTTTTCCATGTATCTAAGTTAAGAAAATACGTGTATGACCCTAGACATGTGATCCAGCAAGAAGAGATTGCTTTGAACTCCAATTTACATTATGAGGAAAGGCCAGAAGCAATTTTGGACCGAAAAATACAAGAGTTGAGAAACAATTCAATTCCTCTTGTCAAAGTATTGTGGAGTCGCCATGGTCGAGAGGAAGCGACATGGGAGTTGGAAGAGAAGATGAAAGAGAAGTACCTCGAGCTTTTCGAAGCATTTTAAATTTCGGGATGAAATTTTTATAAGGGTGAGGGGATGTAATACCCCGAGATTAATTAAGCAAATTAATCGCTTAATTTTTGTAATTAAATAAATTCCCTTTCATTTTTGTGCAATAATTGCAATTCAAGTTGGGATAGTCGATTATTTAATTCGAACTATAGATATGTTTGTAATATTATAAGGATGATCGCGAATTGATCGGACTAATTTTCGGAGATCCATTGAGAGAAACAATAATTGTTGGGAATTATTTGGAATTATTGGAAGTTAAAATTGGAATTATTAGAAAAGTTGCACGGAGAGGGGGTATGTGGCATGCTTGCATGTGTGAGGTTGGACACTTGGCATGAGGGGGAGGATTTTAATCAAACAAAAGGGAAAAAGAGAGAGACTTGGTCCCCACTTCACCCAACACTAATCCCTCTCTCTACCTTAAACCTTTCCCTACACTCCAACCTTTTCCACTTCCAGCTGAGACTTTCTGGCCATATTCTGGCCAGCTCCGACCACCGCCGACCACGAGACCACCACCATCGTGTAGATCTCGTTCCTAGCTTTCTAAAGAGCTAAGGTAGAGGTCGTGGCGTTGAGAAACGAGGGAGATATCGTAAAGAGAAGTTTCCTCGCCGGATTTTGAGGTGAGATGTGTTTCCACCCTAGAACTCGTTCATACTCGATTTTCTTGAGCTAAGACTTGTATATTCATGTTTCCCTTGTCCTAGAGACCATTTGGAGACCAAGAGCTTAGAGTTTGTCGCCGGAAAAAGCACACCGCCGCCGTGAGGAAGAGAAATTTCGGTGAGCTTCACCCATCACCATTTTATGCCTTATTTTCATGATCAAAACATGTTTTCGTGTTTCCCTCGAGTCTAGGACTTCGTATATATAATTGCATGTGAGTTTGGGTGGTTAGATCGGAGGATTTTAGAAGTTTACAGGGTTGAAGTCATGAGGAAGACGACGCGTTTCGAACAAGAGCATTCCGTTCGGAACGGCTTTCAGTGAGGACGAACGGGAGCAGGCCACCCATCCCGTTTGGGATGGGTGTGTCCCGCTTGGGACAGAGCACGGCCAGGCAGAGAAAAAAATAGATTTTTCCATTCCGTTGGGGATGGACTGCGGCCTTGTTGATTAAAACTCATTTTTCTTGACCCGTTTTCATTCCTTTTCAAGTATATTCAACCCTTGAGTTTGTTGATAATTGCATATTTTGCCATATCAATGTTTAGGAATTTTTGTGAAGTGTTTGTTGAGCTTTGACATCTTTCCTACTACCCTTGCAGTGCATCATGGATCTTCGACCCACCTCTGCAAACCGGGTATATGAGAGACATTTCAGAAAACTCTCAAGCGACGAGTTCACCGTCCGGCAGACACTCTACCCATGCCCGACGACAATGGATAGGCTGGGAATTCAAGCTGATGTGAAGGCTCTCTTGGAGAGAGTGAATTGGAGTGATTGGATGACAACGAGGTGGCCGACATACCCGTTGCTTGTCCTGGAATTTCTGGCCTCACTCCATGTCTATGAGGTTCAGCCAGAGTCGGAGCCTACCACCATAGCCTTCCAGCTTCTGAACGAGCACTACGAGATACCAAGGGACAAGCTTGAAGAAATTTGGGGAGTCCGAAAAGGGGGAGTTGGTTTTCTTCCCCCAAGTTTTAACATTGCCCGATTCTGGAGCCAGATTACAGCCGATGCTAAAAAGGACTTGCGGGAGTTTGACTCGGGAAATTTGAAGGCTTCCTCCATTGACAACCCAGTCTTCCGGTATCTTCAGAGGTGCATGGGGGTGTCGATCACGGGCAGACATGAAAGCGGAAAGGTGAGAGTGGGGGAGTTATATGACATCTACTGCATGCTGACAGGGGAAGAGTTCAGCTTTGCGGCGCTGGTCATGGATCATTAGAGGCATCTGATCAAGGCCTCCAAGGGCAACATTTGGAGCGGGGGATTGATCACCCCGATTGCGGAGCATGTGGGCATTGACTTGACCCAGATTGAGGCACTCGAGGACAACAACCCAAGACTTGGCACCGGGATGCTGGTCAAGATGTTGATGCTTTCACCCCGAGAGTCAGGGTGGTCCCTGTGGATGTCCAATGGGGACAGGTTTCCACTTTCGCAGAGGGACCTCACTCACGTCACCAATTACCACTTTCGTGATAATTGGTTGATGAGCACACCCGCCCATTTGCGGCTCATGGTCGGAGCACATGGAGGACCCGGTACCTCCAGACTTCGTCACCGACTGCTGACTCAGCCGGATCAGCGACCGCCGCAGACCCCCCCAGCCGAGCCCGAGGAAGAGGAGCCAGAGGATGAGAGGCATGACGGAGGAGGAGATCATATTCCTGATCAGACCGGTGGACATTTGTTCGGCCACTTCACAGGAGAGTCTTCATCTTCCGGGGTGGATTTGGCGATGATCTACCAGTTCATGCAGCAGCAGGCTGCTTTGCATTCGGAGGAGCACACCAGACAGGCAGAGTTTCGCCAGCACGTGACCACGAGGCTCAACACCCTCGACATGCAGATGCAGCGCCTCCTCCTGAACACCGAGCCCGACTCCATCTACCTCCGACGCCAGAGAGAGCGCCAGGACCGCCGGCGGTGACTACCCGTGTGGCCATCGCCCGATGTTGAGATGGAGGATCCTCCGCTGGAGGAATGAGGTACCGTTTCCTTTTTCCTTATCTAACTTTCAAACTTGTCCACTCCTTCGAGTGAAACAAGTTTGGGGGATGAGGATCGGAAAAGGGAAACGTTTGTTTGTTTCTCTTTTATTTACTGCTTTTATTTTGTTTTGATCTAACTTTCATACTTGTCCTACCTTGTTGCTGCAAGAGCTTTCAGCCTTTCACTATTAGCACCAATTTTACCAACACAATTAACAACAACAGATAAGATCTTCTTCTGTTGGTCCCGAGATCAGAGTCGTCATGGTGAATACAAACAACAAACACACACGAAATGCAGCGGAATATTATCGTCCACTTGCACTTAAGTTCCTCTTTATCAAAGTAGATTTAGCTCAAGGTAGGATTAGGGTTTCTTCAAGTTATACTCTAGCAACTTGGTTGCTAGGTTTCAAAAATAAACACAAGAAATAGTAAATCAATAAAATAGTAAAGAGACACGATATTTATAGTGGTGTAATACCCCGAGATTAATTAAGCTAATTAATCGCTTAATTTTTGTAATTAAATAAATTCCCTTTCATTTTTGTGCAATAATTGCAATTCAAGTTCGGATAGTCGATTACCTAATTCGAGCTATAGATATGTTTGTAATATTATAAGGATGATCGCGAATTGATCGGACTAATTTTCAAAGATCCATTGAGAGAAACAATAATTGTTGGGAATTATTTGGAATTATTGGAAGTTAAAATAGGAATTATTAGAAAAGTTGCATGGAGAGGGGGTATGTGGCATGCTTGCATGTGTGATGTTGGACACTTGGCATGAGGGGGAGGATTTTAATCAAACAAAAGGGAAAAAGAGAGAGACTTGGTCCCCAATTCACCCAACACTAATCCCTCTCTCTACCTTAAACCTTTCCCTACACTCCAACCTTTTCCACTTTCCATCTGAGACTTTCCGGCCATATTCCGGCTAGCTCCGACCACCGCCAACCACGAGACCACCACCATCACGTAGATCTCGTTCCTAGCTTTCTAAAGAGCTAAGGTAGATGTCGTGGCATTGAGAAACGAGGGAGATATCGTAAAGAGAAGTTGCCTCGCCGGATTTTGAGGTGAGATGTGTTTCCACCCTAGAACTCGTTCCTAGCTTTCTTGAGCTAAGACTTGTATATTCGTGTTTCCCTTGTCCTAGAGACCATTTGGAGACCGAGAGCTTTGAGTTTGTCGCTGGAAAAAGCACACCGCCGCCGTGAGGAAGAGAAATTCCGGTGAGCTTCACCCATCACCGTTTTATGCCTTATTTTCATGATCAAAGCATGTTTTCGTGTTTCCCTCAAGTCTAGGACTTCGTATATATAATTGCATGTGAGTTTGGGTGGTTAGATTGGAGGATTTTTGGAGTTTACAGGGTTGAAGTCATGAGGAAGACGACGCATTCCGAACGGAACAGGAGCATTCCGTTCGGAACGGCTTTCGGCAAGGACGAACGGGAGCAGGCCACCCATCCCGTTCGGGATGGGTGTGTCCCGCTTGGGACAGAGCACGGCCAGGCAGAGAAAAAATAGATTTTTCCATTCTGTTCGGGATGGATACATTCTGTTCGGGATGGGCTGCGGCCTTGTTGATTAAAACTCATTTTTCTTGACCCGTTTTCATTCCTTTTCAAGTATATTCAACCCTTGAGTTTATTGTATGATTATTGAAGCATGTTAAGAGTAAAACATGTGTTGGTATGTGAATCTAGGTGTGGAAGTTGTCTAATTTGGATGGATGAGATTATGAAGGCATGTTAGAATTTGAGATAGAAATGAGTTGGATGCGAAATGTCGTATGGAGTCGATTGATGAAGTTCTTGTCCTAGTTACCCATCCTAATTAGGAATGTTTGTTGTTATTGAAGGTCGGAGATAAGGAGGGAAGCTCGGTTTGCTAAATTTACGAGGACACATCTAACTTATTAAAGCCTAACACCAGGTGGGAACTATTTCAGTATAAAAATCAAAATGTGCTTTTATTTTCAAAGCGTATGAAAATAATTTGTTGTAAACTGATTGCTATGCAAAAGTTTTTGTGCTATTATATTTGTCCTCTAATTGTCTGCTAACAACAGAGAGTTATTAATAAGACGAGAACCATGTACATAGAGTACTTGCGCTACACTTATTAATTGCGAAAATAAAAGGCTAGCAACCTTTCTTTGTTTATGAGCTCGGGTTGTTCAGCTGGAGTACTGAAGCCCTAGTCGGATAAGGCTGGGTGTTTCTTTTCTTTCTTAAAACGATCGGATCTCGATGCTGTGTGTTCCGAGATTAGTGCACTTAGATGATAGTGGGTTGAGTGTGAATTCACTCCTGACTAATCATCGTAACTTGGGAGTGGGCCAGCTTCCAGTTACACCATGATAAACAGATATAATAACATGTTAGATAGCACGTGCGAATAAAAATGATTTTGATGACACGGTTCCTTTCAACAAAACCCCGTGTTCATCTGTGTGAGTTGCATAGCATTCTTATATAAATGTATATTTTCGGGCATGTTTCCAAGGGGTACGAAAGTACTCAGCCCCTCGTATTATTTCTAAAATACGTAGGTTAAGCGAGCAGAGATGGTGAGGTGGCGGTGTAAAGTATGGGGCTGAATTTTGAAGATTGAAGATCCTGTGACATGCATCTTCATATGCATGTCACCACCACGTTACACACACCGTTGCACTGCTCTCTGAACCTATTCCTTCCCTGTTTTTGTCTACTCTTAAAAATCTAAACAATGAAAAAATCCATGTTTCATTCTGAAATACTTGTTCTTTTAAGGATACAATGTTAAATTTTAGATTTTCTTTTCCAATGTCAAGTCTTCCGCTGTTTTGATCTGCAAAAATATTTAAGAGATAGGTAACCACGACTGTGACGTGCCTCAGAATTTGGCAAGGCAAATGGGGGCGTTACATGTGGTTTGATTAAATAGATCTACGTCCATTCCTTAGCCGAAATGCTAAGAGTTTCACTAAGAAAGTATACGAAATACAAGGATTCGCCTTTCACTTGTAGCGGGCAGTGAACTTTTGACCCGGCCACTACAAAACTATCCTCCATTACTTCGTTCTTCTCAGTCAGCTGCAGCTCCGGCCAAGTCAAGGGCGAACCTTCGTAAAACTTATCCTTCGCTGCTAGGGGGAGCTTTTAAAGTTCTCTCCTGAACTTGTCTGTTTTCGGCAATATGCCCGTCAGAGTCAATCCCTTTTCAGAGATGTGACTGTTGGATGCTTCCAGTGATGGAAGGTATCCCAATGATTCAATTCTCGACCGAAGTCAAGGAATCTTTTAAAAGCAGTGTCAGATATTCAATGAAAGACACTCCTGGTTGTTGAGAGCTTTGAATACACTTTTATCTCGTGCTCTCAACTGACTACTTTATCACTTGTTCGCTTTGTAAAAAGAATCTCTAACTTAGGATATTTGGGAGTGTAGGCAGTGATTGAAGCAGTAGTCGTTTCTCACTTCTGGACTTGTCTTTTATACCTGGAGATTCAAACTTTGAATCTCCATACCCGTTAGACACAACGACTCCTTCGTCCAAGAGTGGTTCGACTTTATCCGTCCTTTCCGGAGTCGTACAGTACTTTCCGACCTACTTCGGGAAAGTTTTGTCCTTTGCGTGTACGTCTGTCAGAACGGTAGTGTAGCAGTCGTTGTTAGCTATTTTGCCTTGCTAAGCCTTCTCGGAACGATCTGCTAAGCCTTCCTAGCAATCTGCTAGACCATGTATCGGACTGCTGAATGCTCAGCAGTTGCTCATGTTTAGCACTTGGTTCCTTTGACTCTGGATTGCTATCGCTTTTAGCAATCTGCTACATGCTAGCGAATGCTGACTCCTTCAGCATTCCGCTATACTTTGCTTTTAGCAAATTCTAGTTTCTTCTAGCATTCTACTACTTGTTCTTCTGACTGCTGAATACTTGATTCTAGCAGTCTGTTCCTATGACATAGGATTGCTATCTCCTTAGCAATCCCCTCCTTAGCACTTGACCGCTATTATCTCTAGCAGTCATCCTCGTCTGCTAATATCTCTAGCAGCCACAATCTGCTAGGAATGATTCTAGCAGTCTAATCTTTTACAACTCGATACTTAGCCTATACAGGACATTACAAGAGTTACTAGACTCTACTAGAATTCAACAATTGATCGACCAATCTACTAAGGTTTGATCCAACAAAACCTTTTAGAATATGATCCTACGGGAGATTTAGGAATAATTTCCCAAAAATTTCCCCCTTTTTGGTGTGATCAAAGCTTACTATCACTTGCTGAATTAAGAGGAGAAATATCTGAGCTTTACAAAAATTTTCTAAGTACAAAGCTATGCTAAGCTAACAGTCTAACTCAGAGTTAATCCATCTTAATTGTAGCAGGGATTGATTTTAGATAATTCCCCCTCAATATGTGCTGGGAATATTTCTCGATTAAGATATATGTAAATGTTGCAAGGAGTATGCTAGAAATTCTATCACCCAAATAAATTAGCAGGCATTCACAACCAATCCAAAGAAAACTTATACAAATTCATTGAATATACTAAAGTGTATATCAACTTTAGCACGTAATAAAAACTCAGAAATCGACAATGAGGAATTGTCTAAGTCTGATTCCATTTTCATTCATTAGATTTGAACATTACAATTACTGATAAAAAAAATGGAAATGCTAAGAAGATAAGAAGTGTAAGGTCAAGAGTCGGGAGCAGGCTTCTTCTTATCAAGCTCATCGAACTTGCTCATCGTCATTTGCATGAATTTCTCCACATAAGCCTTGCTCGCTTCTCGTTCTGCAGCATCCCGCTCCATCTTCTTAGCGAGCTTTTCGTTGTCCATCTCCAACTTCTTTTTCTTTAGCTCGAGTTCTTTCTTTTTGAGCTCTTCCTCTTTGTTCTTAATTTCTTCAACTTCTAGCCTCCTTTCCTCCTTAGCAGCAGCCAGAGCTTCTTCCTCCTTCTTCCTTTGCTCGGCTTCAGCAAGTCTCCTTTCTTCCCCCTCTTTGAGAGCAGCCAAAAAGGTAGAAGAAAAGGATTGAAATGTTTGCGCCATATGCTGCTGGGAATCAGCGACCTCCGTTGTCAAGACCTCCACGTTTTATTTCACAGAAGAAACATCCAACTTCACTTCAGCAACCTTAGTGCGGACATTTGACACATCGGTCCTAACCTCATCAATCTCCTTCCTTATTTCAGCCTTATCCATCTCAACACGCTTATTTAGAGAAGATAGAGCATTTCGCATGGCCTTTTGAATGGCTGAATCCACGTAAGATTGGAAGTCATGGGAACTTACAGGCGTAACTTCTTATGCAGAAGATGTTGTTGCTAACACCAGTTCCCAATCTTCAGCAGTTGTAGTCCCTTCCTGGCTAGGCTGTGCTGTCTCCATGGCTTCAGCAATTGCTTGTTGAGCTGCAGAGTAGTGAGACTCTTCATCCATCAATAGCTGAGCAGCCGCCAGGATCTGAGCAGTTTCAGCAGCATGAGCAATCTGAGCCTGAGCAACCATGTAGCGTTCTTCCTCATTCATCATCCTCTAACTAGCATCTAAGATCTTAGCAGTTTCAGCCTCCTGAGCTTCCTCAGCTTGGCCAGCTTCTATGATGCTAAGAATGTCCAGGCCCAAAAACATGACAAGCATTCTGTCTTTATCATTTAACTCAGCAGCCTCACGCTCAGCAATCATTGCGGCCTTCCGGGCTTCCATCCTTTCCTTCTTGAGGGCCTCATATTCTTCTTGTCGACGACGATACTCAGCAGCCGCTCTAGCCTGGAGCTTTGAAAGCTCAATCCGGGCGTCTGAGTAACCGTCAGGGGCAAAAGAGGATGGCGGCAATGATTTTAAATTAGAGAACAATCTGTGAGCACGGATCTCCTGCAGCCTAGCAATGACCTGCTTGTCTGAGTACTGCTTGGATCCGGCTACTTGGTCAATCCAATCGTTCGCCCATAGCTCTTCCTTCTTCCAGAAGTTTAATCCTCGAGCAGTGATGACCAGCATCCTTTCTTCAAAACATAGCTGATGCGTAACATAATCAACGAATTTCCACCTCCTCAGCTCCTCACCTAAAACCTTCCCTTGCTCTGTCGTCTCATCGATCTCAGCATAGAAGATATTGGCTAAGTCTCTTTCAACTTCTGCCGAAATAAATTCTTCGATTTCAGACAGCATTGAAAGTAGATCTCCACTCTCCTTGATATGAAGAGGAGCACACCACTGAGCAATCCTTCTTAACTTAAATCGGGGCCTTGGAAGACCGTCGAAGGGTACTCGTAGTTGATTGTCTGCGCCTCTGTTAATCTTCCTCAGGAAGCGTGCATCGTATACATCCTCAGACTCACCATCGGAATCAGATTCAGAATGCATCATCATATCCAGCTGGAGTCTCTTCGCTGGCCTTCTCCTCTCCTTGTGTGCTTTCATTCCTGCCGGAGGTGCTAGTAACTTGCTCAACACCCTGTCCTTCAGCAACGTTAGCAGTCTGCTCAACGTGCAGTTCCTCAGCAGTCTCAGCCTCACCCTCATCCTCATGTCCTGCTCCGGATGGACCAGCTTCCTTATCTCTGGGGGGGCATATCGTCATCAAAGTTGTTGTTACTGTTGGGCTTGTTATTTGGTTCACCGATTTGAACACCTTTCCCTTTTTGTTTGCTCCGACGCATTAAACGCTCCAGACTGCAAGAGTTGATCAAGCTCTTTGTCGGACATTGCTTCCTCCTCAGGCACTATTACTCCACTAGCATCAACTTTTGGAATAGTGACAGTGATCCTTCCACCTTCTTTTGCTTTACCCTTCTTCTTCTTGGCAGCTTCGATTGCTTGCTGGGAGGCCTCCCGTGCCGCCTGCTCCAACAACTGAGCAGCCCTCTTTGCTTCGGCACGTTCATCGGCAGCCTTCTTAGCTTGTGATAAGTTAGGATTTTTACCAACTTATCTAGTTGTTCTTTGACTAATTGTGTGATGTTTAGATTATTTTTAGTCTCTTTTTCATGCATGGATTGGCTTTTATGCTCGTAATGTCGTGTTTGATGAATCATGCAGGTTTTTGGTCGAAAACAGAGAAGAGTCAGATTTCCAGTTTCAGGTCCACGTCGATCGACGGGGATGCCTCGTCGATCGACAAGGAAATTGGAGAAGGAGCGATCGACGAAGGAGAAGGAGAAGGTCGACAGAAGTAGCAAAGCCCACGTCGATCGACGCCATTTCACATTGATCGACGAGGGTGTTTCATCAGCGTCGATTGATGCTTTTCTCCCACGATCAATGCGATTGCGGGATTCCTAATCTGAGTCTGATTTGAAGATGAAGACATATCTAATCCTAGATATTGTTTGATACATCTTTCACTATTATAAATAGCCATGTAAAATTTGTTTTTTAGGGTGGAAATCATTCGAGCAATTAAGAGATTTTAGTATTGAAGATTTTTAGAGATTTCCAAGGTTTTTTAGAGTTTATGTTTGAAGACAGAGTTTTGTGGGAAGATATTCAGACCCAAGTTTTTATGCAATTCAGGTTTTATTTTTCTATGATGAATATTACTCTGAATATGTGTAACTAATCTCTCCCTCAGATTCTAGGGTTTCGAATTATCATTTTATGCATGTTTTGATTAATTGAATTAATTTCCCTTTCCCTTCGTAGTTTGTCAAATTTGAGTTTATTCATAATCTTGAGTGTGCTGGCCACATCTTATGATTAATTAGTTGATTACTTGAGACGTAATTGTAATAGTTTTCAATGGAAAGAGATTTTCACAATATAATCTGATTTCTTGTCGTAACTGAAGGAGATTGATTGTAGGGATAAATCTGTAGATCTTTGGAGATTAGTTAATTTATCTTGAGACCGAGCGGAGATAGGTAATTAATTAATCTACTTTATGAATTTTCCAACAAAGAAGTTCATAATACTTTTCTGATGTTTCACTACGAAGAGGAATTAAATTGGGAATTAATCAATTCATTCATCCATGTCATACTTGATAAGTAGATATTCCTAGAATATGTACTTCTCATAATCGTTTTTATCCAAAGTATTTTAATTTCATGTTTGCTTTCTATTCGCAAGTATTACAATTTCCAAAACAACATAATCCAAAATTTGATTCTCCTAACCAGTATTTTAAAGACCCCTGATTTAGTACTTAAGGTTTTTCGTTGCTTCATTCCCTGTGGTATCAATAATTTTCATTTGCCGCTATATTATTAGCTCTGCTAAGTCGCTGTTAAATAATTTAGCGATCAGCTTGCTCGAAATTTTGATCTCAAGCATCGAAGATCATCTATTCTATGTCTTTCTTGAACTTTTTCTGCTCCTGCGCTCTTCGCTCGGCTTGCCTCTGCCTCTTCCTTTCTCTTATTCTTTTTAATCTTTCAGACAGAGGCTTGGATGACAAAGGACTAGCCTTCTTCTGTTCCTCTGCTTCCGGAGTCTCAGCCTCCTACTCTGGGGTCTCCTTAGCAGCTTTTTTCTTCTCCTGCTCTGATAGCTTTCTGCAATTGTCTCCTGGGCCTCTTCATCTCTTCCTTCTCAGGCTCAGTAGGATGGGGACGTCCTTACAGAGCGTATCCAGTGGCTTCTAAATCCACCTCCTAGTCCTCCTCTTCTCAGGCGTAGTGATCTCTGTTCGGGGCCTCTTAGGAATGGAGCAGCGAGATGATCCAGTTGAGCGGTGGGCACAAAAAAAACTCCTTCTAGCTCAAGCTTCTCGATGTCTTCGAGCTCCTTGAAGCATCTATCTGTCTCTGCTTGTTTCCGAGCAGCCGCTATCTCCTCCAGCGTCATAGCGATAGCATGCTCCAATATCGAAAATGTTAGCTCTGCTGGGTGTGGGTGCTCAGGAGATGTAGGAACATCTTTTTCTACATTCGATTTACCCTTCAGAATCTTTGGGCGTCTGGGATCGGGATGGAGTGTCGCCTTTTTTGTTTGAGGGATGAAATCCGTAGGAAGAAGCTTGTCCCCTTCATCAAGCTTCTTCCTGTGGAAGAACATCTCTATGAATTTGCTAATCTTTAGCCCAAAGTTCACGTTGGAAGAGAATGTTCCATCCTTCTTGATAGTCATGTTCTTCCGGACGTGCTCCAACCATTGTCCAAAGAAGAACTCCGCCCAATTCCGTTTAATCCTGTCAACAATTGCCATCATCACGGCATACTTGTGTGCGGACAGCTGTGAGTATGATCCAGCATCACACTGGAACATTTTGATCACAAGCTCAGCCAGGAGCTTGTATTCTTCCCTAAATTGATTGATGGGGGTTGCGACTTTGAAAGTGATTGGCTCCCCCTTGTTGTCCTTCACCAACTCCGGCTTCTTCCATAACTTCCATCGCCTCTTCATCTCCTCAACATCATTGAGCTTGTACGTAGCCACACGCTCACCTTTGTTCGGAAGACCGAACTTAGCCACCAAAATATCTGCGCTCACCTCCAGAATAGTCCCAAAGACCGAAGTCTTGAACGATTTCTGGGTCGACTCTTCGACCACCGCGCGGGCATGAAATTCAGACACCATGTGGGGATGAAACCACAATGGTTCTACAAAGAGATATTGAATAACGCCGGCCTTGTTTAGGGCTTCCACTAGCCATTCTGGGAATTGTCGAGCAGCGAGATGAGTAAACAAGATGCGGTCCTTCAAAACTTGTGTCGCCCTCCTCTGGTTGCTAGACAACCCGAACTGCTCCTTATTTCTGGTCAAGGTCACCAACTGGCCATACGGAATGTCGTCTTCCACGTCCTCCTTCTTGACGACACCGGTGTATTGAGGTGCCCACCTCTCATAGAGAATCATAGTGGAAGTAAGGGATTGGATAGGAATACTAGACTCAGTAGATGAATCCGATGAGGCAATATGAACAGATGGTTCGGAACCAGAGTGATGAGATTGAGTGGGGGATTCAGGGTTAGCAGCCATTGTAAAAGAACTTAGGAAATTTTGAGAGAGATTCTGGGAATGTTCAGAGAGCTTGAAGGCAAGAAACTATGAAGGCTAGGGATTTGAATTTTTGTAAAGTGAAGAAATTCGAGGAAGTGTGGAGTATATACCTTACGAGTAAGGATCTGACAGTTGGGGTATGCCTCTTTAGATGCAATCGATGGTTGGGCTTCACGAGGACATTTCGTATGGTGACCCACGCCCCTACGAACTTGAGTACCGATGACGTGTCAAGCCCTGGTTCACCGCCGCCGTCTGCACGCAATAAATGCACGTCCCATTTGAAATTCAAATTCATCATGCGTTTGACTTCCTCTGCATGGTGGAGACTGCTACGGTTTGGGACTTAGCAGTCTGCTATCATAGGAAATCCTTAGCATGCATATGAGTCTGCTGAGAGCTTGGACTCAGCACTCAATTCATACAGGTATAGTCTGCTGAAGATTCGAACTCAGCAGCCAAATCCTCTAGCAACCTTCAATGGATATTCGCCAATATCAAACAACTTCGGGAATGCTAAGAGCTTGGACTTAGCATTCCTCTGCTATCTACTCAGTAGTCTTGACTTAGCATCAAGATCTAGCAGTCTACAGACGTAAGTTGAGAACACCATTACAGAACTCGGTTCCATTATCAGAACGAATTCTCTTAACAGTAACCTCTTTTCTATTCTGCTCCTTGAGGATCAACTCAGGTAGAATGAGTTTCACCTAATCTTTGGTCTTTAGCAATCTAACCCACGTGTACCTGGAGTAGTGATCAACAACCACAAGTGTATAAACCTTTTTACTTACAGTGGGTGGAGTGACTGGCCAAATAGATCCATGTGCAAGAGCTCTAGGATCCTTTCTGAAGTGGCCTTCTCCGGGCTGGATCTGAATGATGATTTGGTCTGCTTCTCTTGCTAGCAAGCTTTGCACACACCTTCCTTGCGGAAAGTCTCAGCAGGCAGACCTACAACAAGCTTATTCTTGGCTAGATGGTTAATGGTTTTAAAATTCAGATGATTTAACCTCTTGTGCCATAGCCAAGTTGTCTCTTCCTTGCTCAATGCTATGAAGCATGAATGTTGTTGACCTCTTTGCCAATCAACAATATATAGGCCACCCTTGCGGATGCCTCTAAGCTTTATTTCACCTGTAGCATTGTGAGCAATAGAACATCCAGTATTAACGAAAGAAACGGTGTACCCATTTTCGCATAGTTGGCTAATGCTTAGCAGATTGTGCTTGAGATTGGACATGAGCGCAACATTGATAATCCTTAGTCCATTTCGCTCTATGCATCCTCTCCCAACCACTCTGCCTTTGCTATTGTCACCAAACATGACTGTGGGGCAATAAAATCTTTGGATGTCAGAGAACAACTCTTCATCCCCCGTCATGTGGGCTGAACAACCGCTATCAAGGATCCATTCGTTTGACATACTTGATGTCTTGATGCAAAACAATCAACAAGTTGATTTAGGTACCCGCTTAGCATCGGGTCCTGCGGGATTAGCATGGATCATGGTTCCTTTTGGAACCCACATCTTGGTGATCTTCAAGATTTTCTTCTTGATCTCACCCTTCACAACCTTCTCGACCTTAGGATAAGTATGCTTTGCATAATTAGATCTAGGTGTGGTTGTGTGCTTAGCCTTCCTAGTCCTTTGAAATGGAAATGGTTTGGACTCAGGCCTCACATAGGTGTTCCTCCTATGTGGTGTGTAAGAGTGATACTGTGGTCTTACAGCATGATAATGAACCTGCTTGCCATTGTGGAAGGAAGGATATGCTTTCCTAGCATTGGGAACAAAATGCTCAGCATTCCTTCTCGACACTGCTAGGGATGACTGCTTAGCAATCTGCTTAGCATTGGCTTGTTGTGTCCTCTGCTGAGGTCTAGCAGATGCCTGCTTAGCATGCGATCTCTATTTCCTCTGCTGAGGTTCAGCAGATCTACTCTGCTTACATCTTTCCCCCTTCTTAGCATTTGAGGATTCAGCAGTCATCTTTCCCTTAGTATCCTCTTTAGCATATAACTTTCCAGCAGAGACGAATTAAATCTTTCTCTGCTTAGAAGTTTATGCCTTATCAAGTGCAACCTTCTTAGAGGGTTTGCTAGGAGCTTCAATACTACCAAGGCCTAACCCAGATCTATCAGTATGAGATCTTTGTTGGCTCACAATGGCATTTAGTACTGCCTTGCTAGTAGTATAAGCACAAATACATTCCTTACTAGCCCTGTTTTTCAAAGCGTGATTCTCCTTTTCACGGTTTTGAAAATTTTCAAGAGATTTTAGAGAAGTCATCCTTGAGTTTCGAGAGTTCTTCGCGATCAAACCTTAGTCTTTCGACTTCATCGGTCAAAGATGTGACTTTTAATTGTAGCAAAGTGTTCTCTCCTACTATAGCATCTTTCATTTTATACATCTTTGAAAACTCTAAAGATAGCTTAGTAAGCTAATCGTCCTCGGAATCTAAGGAAGTAGACTCCTCCAATTGATGCTTGATAGCTGGAAAAGAAATAATCATGGAAATTACCTCCTGGGCATCGACTGCAAGAGCCGATTCAGTAGGCTGCTCAGCAACCGCATCAGCATCCTCAACAATATTTGCCATTAGCACGAGAATGGCTTCCTCATCATCTTCTTCGGATGAATAGTAATACTCCTCATCATTATATGGGATATCAGGTACTTCAGTCCTTGTCAACAACGCCCTGGTAACGGCTTTAACAGCACGTCTCTCAAATCTTTGCTTCAGGCGCTCTCTCTCCTCTTTGCTGACTTTCGGACATTCGTGCTTGAGATGATCTGGTGAATCACATTCAGTGCATGTCCTAGGCTTTCGCTCTGTTGAGCGGGTGGATGATGAAGAAAGCTTAGCTTCCTTGGCTTCTTTCTCAGTTTTGGCTTCCAGCATCAGCTTCTGAAGCTTTCTCATCTGCTCTTCCAGCTCGCTGATCTTTAAATCAATAGATTGAGAACCTAAGGTTGAGACAACCTCATTTTTTGGCGACGCTGGAGAAGATCTCTCACTATGGAAAGGCTTCTTGGGCTTCCATTTGTTGGGATCTCTCTTAGCGAAGAATGCTAAGTCCTCAGAGTTAGCAGCGGGTGTCGATGAAGCTTGTGCCACAACTGCTTCATTCTTCTTCGACTGCTGGATTATAAACTCGTGAGTTTTAAGTAGAGCAAATACCTCGGATGTTGACATCTTGTTGAGGTCCTTCTCGCTCAAGCTCGTCATCTTCACGAACCAGTCTTCTCTTGGGAAGAGTTTAGAAATGATCTTGTTGTTCATCTCCCCATTGTCATATGTCTTTCCCAGGTAGCGAAACTCTCCAACAATAGTTTTGAACCTTTGTTCCATAACTTGAATAGATTCTCCTGCATGCATAGAGAAGGATTCATATTTATCAACAGGTACCTGGAGCTTGTTGCGCTTCATTTGGTCGGTTTCCTGGGAGGATTCACATACATAATCCCACATTTTCTTGGCTGTATCAAAGTACAAGGCTTTATCTGCCATCAACGGAGGCAAAGAATCAAGGATAAGCTTCTTTGCTAAGTGCTCCAGCTGAGCTCACTTTTTATGCTCTATAGTATACTCCTCGAATGGCTTTAGGATCATTTGAGGTGGTGCCCGTTGTCCATCAGCAGCATGTCCTACAAAAGTGTTAGCTTTCATAATTTTAATAGGACCTTTCTCAAGAACATCCGCCATCTCTGGATGAATGCTTTGAAGTTGTATGATGGCGAGCTTCTGCCATGAATTGAAATTCTCCTTGGTATACTTGGGCAAGGTATGGTTCATCTTGGAAAACTTTGAACCTGAGCTAGACAAACAAAGGAACAGAATACCAGCGCAAGGAAAAATTAGATCTGGTCTTAAAGCGACTCAGAAGCAGCCGGTCTTTCAACCTCTTGCTCTGATACCACTTGTTGGTCCCGAGATCAGAGTCGTCATGGTGAATACAAACAACAAACACACACGAAATGTAGCGAAATATTAACGTTCACTTGCACTTAAGTTCCTCTTTATCAAAGTAGATTTAGCTCAAGGTAGGATTAGGGTTTCTTCAAGTTATACTCTAGCAACTTGGTTGCTAGGTTTCAAAAACAAACACGAGAAACAGTAAAGAGACACGATATTTATAGTGGTTTGATCAAATAGATCTACGTCCACTCCTTAGCCGAAATGCTAAGAATTTCACTAAGAAAGTATACGAAATACAATGATTCGCCTTTCACTTGTAGCAGGCAGTGAACTTTCGACCCGGCCACTACAAAACTATCCTCCATTACTTCGTTCTTCTCAGTCAGCTGCAGCTCCGGCCAAGTCAAGAGCGAACCTTCGTAAAATTTATCCTTTGCTGCTAGGGGGAGCTTTTAAAGTTCTCTCCTGAACTTGTCTGTTTTTGGCAATATGCCCGTCGGAGTCAATACCTTTTCAGAGATGTGACTGTTGGATGCTTCCTAGGATGGAAGGTATCCCAATGATTGGATTCTCGACCAAAGTAAAAAAAATCTCTTAAAAGCAGTGTCAGATATTCAATGAAAGATACTCCTGGTTGTTGAGAGCTTTGAATACACTTTTATCTCGTGCTCTCAACTGACTACTATATCACTTGTTCGCTTTGTCAAAGGAATCTCTAACTTAGGATGTTTGCGAGTGTAGGCAATGATTGAAGCAGTAGTTGTTTCTCACTTCTGGACTTGTCTTTTATACCTGGAGATTCAAATTTTGAATCTCCATACCCGTTAGAAACAACGGCTCCTTCGTCCAAGAGTGGTTCGACTTTATCCATCCTTTTCGGCGTCGTACAGTACTTTCTGACCTACTTCGGGAAAATTTTGTCCTTTGCGTGTACGTCTGTCAGAACGGTAGTGTAGCAGTTGTTGTTAGCTATTTCGCCTTGCTAAGCCTTCTTGGAACGATCTGCTAAGCCTTCCTAGCAATCTGCTAGACCATGTATCGGACTGCTGACTGCTCAGCAGTTGCTCATGTTTAGCACTTGGTTCCTTTGACTCTGGATTGCTATCGCCTTTAGCAATCTGCTACATGCTAGCGAATGCTGACTCCTTCAGTATTCCGCTATACTTTGCTTTTAGCAAATTCTAGTTTCTTCTAGCATTCTACTACTTGTTCTTCCGACTGTTGAGTACTTGATTCTAGCAGTCTCTTCCTTTGACATAGGATTGCTATCTCCTTAGCAATCCCCTCCTTAGCACTTGACCGCTTTTATCTCTAGCAGTCATCCTCGTCTGCTAATATCTCTAGCAGCCACAATCTGCTAGGAATGATTCTAGCAATCTAATCTATTACAACTCGATACTTAGCCTATACAGGACATTACAAGAGTTGCTAGACTCTACTAGAATTCATCAATTGATCGACCAATCTACTGAGGTTTGATCCAACAAAACCTTTTACAATATGATCCTAAGGGAGATTTAGGAATAATTTCCCAACATCTTCTCAATTTTCTTATTTTCAACAAGATTAACATCACTGGTATCAAGCTGCACTTCATGTAAAGAATCCAATAAAGAAAATTTCTTCCACCGAGAAATCACATACTTATCAGGAATGTTTCTGATCCCTTTATTCTTCAAAACAAAGAATATATGATGACATAGTATACCCATCCTACTAAACATCTTAGAGATACAAATAGCAGACTCTTCAATTCTGTTGTAATCAACAACAAATATGTCATTAGATTCATCCTCAAATCTATATATCTCAACTTCACCCATCAAATTCACTCCTAGCATCTGAATACTAAAACAAGCAGCAAGCAACTCGATTTGAATGACCTTCAAGATCTTTGATGTGTAAATCATTGAAACATGCTTCTCAATCAACAAAGTTGTTTCCATCTTAGGAATGCATGAAGAGTCCAAATAATTCAAATAAGAATTAGCATCACTCTGAGCCTCAATTGCACGATTATAGTTTATCAAAAACTGAAGTAAATTGGAATGACTCCTTGTGTACCTCTTGTAGAAGCTATTCTCACACTCAGATATTGAAGTCGTCTTCATTAAGCCACTCATTGGGAAATCACGAAAGAAAGCTGGAACCCAATATTCACTAGACTTAAACATAGAATCAAACCATTTATTATCACCCAATCCATAATTCACCATTATGTGATACCAGCCCTCCTAAAAAAAATCTGGCTCAATCAACTCCGACCACACATACGACAACAAATCACTCTTGAAATCGTCATTAGAATGCAACTCTTTTGAAACCTTGTCTACAATCTCTACATAATATGCCACATACACCAGTGATGTCTCGTATCCAAAAAAACTCTTTGAATTGCAACTTTCATACCTAAATCTTGATCTGTTATAATCATTTTCGGAGCTGAACCCATACATTCAAGAAATCTCTCAAACAACCATGAAAAAGAATCAGAATCTTCTTTAGACAACAAACCAGCAGCAAAAGTCACAGGTTTCCCATGATTATCCTTGCCCGTAAAATGAGCAAATATTACAATACCTGAAAATAAAATACATATGACAATTATATTTGACTTCATAACACAATAACCATATAATGCATATACTAATGCTATATAATGAAACTATTTGTATTATATAATGCACCCGTATAATGCAAAATGTACAACTATATAATGCATATGACAAATTTATAAAATGCATAATTAAAAGCTTTATAATGAAGATGAATACAACATATAATGCATCAGGAATTTAAACATTATCAGATAGCACAAGAAACATATAATGCAAATCCAATAACTAAAAGATGAATATGTTTGGTTCATATAATGCAAGCACGTAAATAAAGTAATGAATACATATAAGAACAAAGAATGAAACAATAGAAACTTACTTATTTGTCGAATATGTGGTGTCAAATGCAACAACATCCCCAAAAACTTTATAATTCTTCTTCAAGATAGAATCACACCAAAAGAGTCTCATCAACTTGCGCTTTTCATCCAAATAATAATGATAACTAAATGCTGAACACATTTGCTGCTTCCTTGCCATTTCATTGAGAAGCATTTGTGCATCAACACCATCAACAAATGCTCTCATATCTCGAGAGTAATTCCTAACATCTACGACAGAACAAACACCATCACACCCGCCAAGAAACTCTTTTAACAAACAAGATGACTGTGTAGGTCCTATATTTGTTCACGCACAGTCCAAAATAAAGTTTTGATGAACAATGTCCATTTGACGATTCAACTTCATAAAATGCTGAAAATGAGCTTCAACTAACGGATGATTGTGATTTTCAACAAATAAATGAACTAAGTATGAACCTCCATCATGATATTTCAAAACCATCTTCGCCATGCATCCACATCTCATCGATAAACATTTTCTCCTTTTCTGCCTAAATTCAACTAACAGATGATTCTGGTTTTCAACCTTTTCATGAAATTTCTCTCCCTCTCTACTACAGACTATATATCTCCACAGAATCATATCACCACCATTTTTTAAAGTAGAGAGACGTGTATCAAAACCAGAAAACCTAGCATAACTATCATAGAATTCAATACCATCCCGAAGTGTGCTAAATAGCATTCCAACATAAGGCTTCATAGAATTATCACACTTTGGAACATAAGAATCTGTACAGAAAAAAAATCATGAATTAAATTTGAAACTTATAACATATAATGCAAGATACATAACAATATAATGCATGTATGTGCACTATATAATGAATTATCATAACGGAACAAAACCTCCATAAACTAATTATAACAGACTCACCTATAATGAAACTATTACAAATATATAATGCAAGGTCTAACATTATATAATGCACATATAAAACAAATTTGAAAGTACGTAAACTAATAATCACTCTTTCAGTTAACAAAAGAACTACAAACATATAATGCAATTCATAACAAAATATAATGCTTATATTTGATCTATATAATGAATTCTCATAACGAAGCAGAACCTACATAAACTAATTATAACTGAATCACATATAACATAAGTATTACAAATAAGAGTGAAAACAGCTAACAAAAAACATCAATCTACGAAATCTAATTCAATATCTGCAAACAAATCATCAATAACCTATACAATGAAACTTTGTTTCTATCACCGTAATCTGATAACTAATGTTCGAACATCATATTAGAAAACAACTGCTTTTATTACATAACAGATGCAATATATAAATTCTTACCTTTCAAAGCATCCATAACTCGCCGACGATAACGAACGAACGCAGACGATGAAGGCAGACGATGAACGCAGACAATGGCGAACGAAAACGATGACAAATCACAAATCGCAGACAATCGTAGACAATGACGAACGAGATTTCACAATTATATAATCGCAAAAGGAATGAAGATGGCAAATCACAAATCGCAAAGGAAACAAAGATCGCGTGATATAATTTAAATTATAAAAATATTTGAATTCAAGTAAGTACAAAATTACCCCTCATTTTATAATAATGCAAGCCAATAGAAATAATAATGAAACGCGGACGAAATTAAATCTGAGCTGTTGATTTCATGTTTTGGATGACCGAGATTGGTTCTTATTTTCACATGGTAAAGTTGGTTCTTATATGATCACTCCCCTATATATATATATAGAGAGAGAGAGAGGAGGGATCATGTAAAAAAAAATTCCCATGTGAGAAAAAAGAATGAATCATGTCTATCAAATCTAAAAAAATCAATGGTTGATATTGAATCAAGCAACAACTAAAATGCAATCAAGCAACAAAATAATCAAGCAACAACTAAAGCACAATCAAGCAACAACTAAAGCACAATCAAGCAACATTGCAATCAAGCAACGACCTGAATACAATCAAGCAATGTCGTGAATGCAATCAAACATCTTTCTCACTTTCTCACGTTAAGAGTTTTCTCACTGGATCCGCTCCCTATATATATATATATATATATATATATATATATAAAGGAGTGATCATGTAAAATCAATGCCCATTAGATCTAAAAAATCAATGGTTGATATTCAAATAACAACAACTAAAATACAATCAAGCAACAAAATAATCAAGCAATAACTAAAATACAATCAAGCAACAAAATAATCAAGCAATAACTAAAATACAACCAAGCAACGGTGCAATCAAGCAACGACCTAAATACATTCAAGCAACCTCATGAACACAATCAAACATCTTTCTCACTTTCTCACCTTAAGACCTTTCTACATATACTTACATTCTCCAAAACTTTACATACAACGATAAAATAAAAAATATACTGCAAGTTTACAGGCTTAATCAATGCACGTTTACCGGCTTAATTATTGCAACCACGTAGTTAAGACATCTTGCTTAAATCACAACACGTGAATATATGCAAATGTACAGACTTAATATATGCAATTTTAGCTATAAATTACTGCAACTATATATAATTATAAATAGTAGAATTTAAAAAAAAGAAGAAGAAAACTGGATGAAAAAGTAAAAATATACAACAATGAATTGCAAAGCCAAACAAAAAAATAAGAAAAACCACCGCATCGCCACCAGTAGACTCGAAAAAAAAATTCCCAATTGTGAAGTCGAAATTTACACCCTTCTAGTTGGATTCAATTTTGTTTCTTATTTTCTTGTGCTACAACCTCCGGTTCAAGGGTAGCCTGCTCATCATATTCCATGCAGATCAAGGGATTAAAGGAAAAGAAAATAGATCCGCTAGCAAAAAAAAATGACGAAGATTTCACATTCTATCGGCTTCCCTCTCAACCAAAAGGGTTTGGTTTACAATAAGCGACGCATATAATTTTGATCATGGAAGAGAGATTTTAAGGTAATTATAAAAAATATATAATTAGGATGGATTAATTAGTATTAAACCCTTAATATAATTAAAAAATAATCTTAATGAATAATAAAATAAAGTCAAATTTTAAATTTGGACGGTTCAAAATTTAAAATTAAAGATTATAATTAATTCTTATATCTTATATTGGAGTTTCACATATAATATTTTTTATATATATTAGAAGATATGATTTAGGTGAAATTTCTCATTAATGAAAAAAATAAGTAGCTATTTTTAGGAGTAGCCGGCTTGGCCACAATAATCGCATAAAATATATCAATGAGCGGCGGAGGAGCGGAGGATTCGGCGGAGCTGCACAAAACCCTAAAAGAAGGGGAGAGGGTACTGGCGCCCACGCGCCGCCCCGACGGAACCCTACGCAAGCCTATTCGCATCCGCCCGGGTTATACACCCCAGGATGAAGTTGCTATCTATCAATCCAGAGGCTCACTTGTAAGTATTCGCTACTGTTCCGAATTTCCGTCCTTTTTGTTTTCATTCAAAAAATATTGGAATTAATTGATTATATTGGGGGTTGCGGCAGTGGAGGAAGGAGATGTCGGCGGTGCAAGAGGTACCACCTGGATATGATCCAGTGGCGGAACCGAAACCTAAATCGAAGTCGGCTAAGAGGAATGAGAGGAAGAAAGAAAAGCGTCAGCAGGTAAATACGTCGAGTTTTTCTTTTATTTTTTTGTTTTGAAATTTTTAGCGTTAAGTTGCTCCTATCTCTGTTGATCTTATTAATTGTTGAATTATTTAATGAGTTTACAGCCGAATGTGGGTTTTCGTCTGTTCTTGAAAAAAAATCTAATTCAGCATAAAAAATAAAAAAATAAAAAAATAGAAGAAGAAGGAAAGAATATGGAAGTTTTTAACTTTGGAAGTCCATGCTGTTCACTAGGAAACAGTACCACGTTGATAATGAGGTTACGTTTCAGTTTAATGCTTTTCGTATAATATGGTGTTTTTAAGTGCAGACAAACTTCAGAGGTTGTCTAGCTTCTGCTTTACTAGATCAATACAATGTGCCTCAACAATTAAATATGGGCATTGACTATAACTTTGTTAAAAACTGTGGAGGCTTTTTTTGGTTGAAGCAGTTTTTGCTACTTGTTTGTTTCTGCATTGCTATCTAATTTTAACTCATTTTTTGTCATTTCAAATGGTTGATTGTGTGTAACTTGCTTATGCACTACATCGTGGTTGTGCCATATATATGAAGAGTTAGTTAAATAAGATCTTTCTTCCCAGTTTTTCTTTTCATTTTAGATTTTGGCCCTCTAATTATGTTTCAATCTGTCTGGCCAAATAGAATTGCTATACTGTGAGCTCTAAAGGAACTCAGTTTATTGTAAAGTACTTGTGTGGGCATAAAATGAGACCCCATTTATGTGTTTGCATGTAGAACATATAATATTGATTAGTTTAGATTCAACTTTTACATTTATATCTCTTACTGCTATTTAAATGCTTGGTCTCAGGCTGCTCAAAACAAGGGTGAGAATTCAGAGCAAAATGATGAGCTATCTACCGACAATTCCAATGGTTTTCCAGAAAGTGTTGAGTTGACTTCATCGAAGATGAATAATCTCTCTCTTTCTGAAAGTCCATCAGTGGTCACAGCTACAAACTCAACCGAGTGTTCAACATCAGAGGATCAAGTTCAAGATATCGATAAAAAGATTCGAGCAATAAAGAAAAAGGTATATTTATATTATAGTAGCAGTGTGGTGATGCATACTTGCATCACTTTATCCACTCCATTGAACTTCTGATCTTGCCTCCACGCATAAAATGTCCAATGTAGCCTATCTAAGCTTTTTTTTTAGTTTATGATTTTCGTCACAGATAAATCAATTTATTTCTTAGGTTGTGCAAATGAGTCCTAGTTCTCTATATACTGGATTGTGCATTATCTGTGTTCCTCACAAGCTTCTCTTCATTCTCTGATTGGGAAATATTACGGTTTGCTAGTTGCTATTGAGGAAAAAATAATAGCCGTTAGATGATAAAAGAGTATAATGCATTGAATTTGTTGGAAATTCCAACTTTACTGACTTACTGAGTTGTTTTTCTAATTGTGGTATACATGAAACAGCATAGCCAGATTAAAAACTGGATTAGCCTGTTCCACTGGGAACCTTGGCACTTATTTCTGTCCAGTAACACCTATAAGTAAGTGAACCCTAAACACCAGGAAAACTGGGTCCCTGATGTTAATTGGGCTGAAGAAAAGGCAATTAAGGAATAGAAATGGAATGTGGAATTAGAGTTTTTGGAGATGAGGGTCTAGTTGGTGGGGGCGTAGTGAAGGTAAGAGAGTTGACCGGCCAGGAATTAAGGGAGAAGCAGGATGTAATAATGATGGTGGACAGAGAAGGTATAAGGATTTTTGTGTACTGTGGTGAATAGAGGTAGTTGGAGAGAGAGAGAGGGATCTGGAGAGAATGAGAGATCTCAGATCTTAGTCTGTAATGTGAGAGAACTCCTTTTTTCTGTTTCTAAATGCCTTCCCTATTAATTTTATTATATTATCATATCAATCTTCTCAGATTTTGTTGTAATTATGTGGTCGACACTTTTTGAGTTTAATTTGTTATTACTGCAAAATATATAGCTAATTTTTGTTTTACATATAGAAGTGTTAACTAGTAGTGGGAGTGGTTTGCTTAGCAAGTTGATGTAGCATCATTGCGCCCAATATGATATATTATATGTTGTGTATATCATGTGTAGATTCGGTTGACAGAAGCTCAACAGCAAAAAACAGTGGAGGCAGGCATGAAACCAGAACAACTTGAGAAGGTAGCCAAGTTAGAAGGTTGGCGCGAGGAGTTGAAGCACTTGGAAGACCAGAAATCCCAACTAAGATCATCAATTTTATGATTGCTAGAATTCTGTAATTCTTACTTCATTTATGGACTGTAAGCTTTGCATTACTGCAGTTTGCATTTCTGTGGTAACTGCCCCTTTTTGCTCGCTTTTTCCATGTGATGGGTATATTTAAAAAGGGGCGATGTTTGGAGTTCATTCCGTCTAATATTTACCTGTTTTTTTTTTTTTTTTTGATTTCATTTAAGATTCTTATTTTGGTGTCCAGAGTAGAGCTAGAGCTAGTTTTGCAGTTCTCTCAGCCAAACAATTAATGGTAGAATCTGATACAATGGTACAAATTATTCATTTGTACCGGCGCATAGCTTGATGCTAGTTGCCAATTGCAATTATCTTGTGTGCAAAGTTTGGTTTGACCGATTTGATTGTTAAAGTATCAGTTAAATCAATAGTCATTATTTGAAATTTTAACAAACAAAATTATTTAAATATTATCAAATCAAATCGGTTGAACTCCTTCAATTGATTTAAATGACTAATATTACAATTAATGAAAGTTATATCATTTTAATAATTTTAAATAAATATAAGTATTATTTTTTTGTTATTAATTTTAAATATACTATCGATTTAGTCTTAACATTTCACTTTTCAAATCATCGGCCAAACTAGGGGCGACAATTTTTAATTTGATACATCAATCGGACCTGAACCTAACACGAAATTAACGGGTTGAGTTAACCCATTTAAATATTGGGTCAGTTTTGGGTCGAACCCACGAACCCAATTAAATTTTTGGGTTGGGTTCAGGTCAGTTTTGCGTTGACCCGAGTAATCCGAATACCCGCGAAATTAATCAGTTTTAAATTTTAATGGTATACTAGCTTTACACTCGTGCGATGTGCGAATTAAATATATGTTGTTTTATTTTATAATATTAAAATATGATTAATAGTATTATATATCTTAGCATTTTTAACAATTTTTTTAAATACGTTTGATTTATATTCATCAATATTATATTTAATGTGTTATAATATAAATTATTTTCAATATTATACGTCAATTATATATATATATAGCTAACACAAATTCTATAAGGTTTAACTATAATATTTTCCCATTAAAAATAGTATAATTGTGTTATTTAAAAAATAATTAAATTTATGTAATTATAGAATAAATAAAACAAAAATAAAAACTTATATAATAATTTTTGGCGGTAACAGTTTTTTCACTATTATCTTTTAATATATAGATAGATTATTTAATTATATTAAAATATAATTATTAAGCTATAAACATTATATATATATATACATTAGTATATTTATAATATATATGTTTTATACTCCCTCCGTCCCTAATTATTAGTCCCAAACCAAAATAACACAATAATAAATATTTGTGAGTGTAGTGGAATTAATATTTTATTGATGAGTGTGAAAAAGTTTGTCATTTTAGGAAAGGAGACTAATAAGTGGGACAAACAAAAAAGGTAAGTGAGACTAATAAATTGGGACAGGGAGTATTATACATTTAACTCCTTATATAAATTTGATAAAACCAAAACAAGTAGATAAAACACAAAGATTATAAAGATTAGAGTTTATCAAAAAATTACATTTGTACCATTTTTTTAGTATTATACATGTAGTGTTTAAAAAAAATAGTGAAAACATAATATTTTATTTAAAAATGCAACATATGATTTTGTTGAATTTGTGATTATTGTTTATTGAAATATATGTATATGCTATAACATAAAAATATATCAAGTAAAATAAAATAAAATTAATGTGATGCAATAATTTAAACTCGAATTAAATAAATGATGTCTTATTTTATGATATATTAAGATAAAATTAACAAAATTATATATCTTAACTTTTTTAACGATTCTTATTATGAAATGTTATTTTTATTCATTTATATTACATATATTATAATATAAATAACTTCAATATTATACGTCAAACTATATATACATTCAATAAAAACAAAAAGAAGTATATATATACATTCAATAAAAACAAAAAGAAGTATATAAAACACAAAAAGAAATATTATCCTCTTATAATATTGTATTTTTATTATTTAAAAATAATAATAAATATAATAAATTAATGAGATATAATATTTTAAAGAACAAGAAAGAAATATAAATTTTTATATTTTTATTATTATTTATTGTATTTACATTTTATAATATAATAAATAAAAAATAATTTTAATTTTTAACATAATTAAACAAGTTAATTGTGTTTTTTTTAGTCGACCTTAAAATAAACAGATCGGGTTCGAATTGATTTTCCTAACCTGAAAAAAATAAATGGATCGAATTAAAATTGACATATAGCACATTAATATTAGATCTAAACCCAACTTATCAACCCGAACCTAACTCAATTGTCACCCCTTAGGCCAAACCATTCAGTTTGAGATTTTTCAAACCAATTCAGTCGATTCAATTTTCTTTGCACACCCCTAAACACAACATTTCCGGGAAAATGGTTAAAACAATACATTACTAATGCTGTAGCAACTCACACAAAACATTAAAATCAAACCTGTAGATTCAAACTACACAATGGACATGTTAACTATATATTTTTCACGACGGAAAAATTGCAAAGCCTACTATAAATAGCACAAAATCTCGATTACAATAATCAATAATCCATATTTGATCACATAACTCTCTGTCCCGAATATCAGAAAATATACCTGGAACAGAGCACAAACTCAAACTCAAACGAGCTGCGATTGAACTCATTTCCATCAATAAAGGCGATAATCCCAGAATTAATTCTATGAGGACTCGCTATCCGAATCTTCCAAACCTTCTTTGTAAACTTCAAAATCATCTGAACTCCACCGACATATTAAGTGAAGTTTGAAGGTAGCCATCTTGATAGACAAAAGACGCTGTGAAAATTGAAAAACACACGGTTAGGAATCCGGCATACTTGATGTACAAAATAATGTGCTTCAGGATCATACAACATAAAAATAGAACACAGGCACAAGATCTGTCAAGTTC
>JAPKLW010000002.1:2619519-2673670 GCA_026898455.1 Plectranthus barbatus
TTTTTGGGTGACTTATCTACATGGAATTCAAAATCTAACCAGTATTCTTGCTGCCTCAGGTGATAGTGGTTTTCCTTCTTCGCAAACAACAAAGTCTGACACAAGTTCTATTACTCCTGCACCATGTAATAAAGTTGAGATGAGTGGAGCCTGTAAAAGCAAACCTTATAGGAAGTACTACTAACATAGACTAATATACATGTAAATGCAAACCTTTATTTAATCTAACGGGCATCCCCTGCTTTCGCAAGAAAGGCTCCATTTCATGTGTGAACTGATCAAGAGGGCCTTCATTGAGCTCCACCTGCAACAGAACCAAAAATCAGGGATATTATCTAGGATTGCCTATAGTACTTCATGTTACATACAACACATCTGAGGTCTCAAATTGAATTTGAAAGTTGAAATAGATTTCCATGAAATGAAATACCTTTTCTGTTGCAATACTTCCAGTTCTAGCGAAGTCAAAATCTTCATACTCATCAAACATTCTGCAGAAATTAGAGGGGAATGTACATGAATGTGTGGAATACGTAGACCTAATCATCTTTTCTTCATTGAAGCAACTTTTCTTGGGGGTTTTGAATGCTCATTCCAAGGTAACTATATGTTTTGAAAAGGAAATTAAAATTCATACAGATGAAAAATGTATTTCAGATACGTACCTTTTCACAACATCTTTTGGCAAATTAGTTAAAAGAAGTCCAGAATCTCCACGGAGAAGCTGAGGAAAGAAAATATTACTAAATTGAAAAAGAACAATAAGGAAAATATACGAGCTACCATCTGAAGTTTTCGACATACATTAGAGAAAATCCTCCACCCCCATCCCACATATAAAACAAAAATAAATCAACCTCCCAAATTCGTTTTTATGATAGAAAACAAAAATGGCATGACACCCCGTCTACCTACCCTTGAAATCTTGTGCAGCCCCGGTCTAATTTCCTCAGCAAGAGACCTACCTAATGCAATTTGCATGACTTTATTTGATCCAAGAAAAAACCTGAAACAGAAAGTGAAGGTCATTTCAGAATATCGCTAAGTACATCAGACGAATCGGGCACGGATTTTATAAAAGTAGACATGGAACAAAAAAATTGTTAAGACAGTTCCAAGATCATCCAATATATGCACTGATTTTCAAGAATCTGATTGCATTCTTATGAGCTTATCAATGACGGACACCAATATGCAAAAAGGGCCTCTTACGTCTTAGCAATCCAAGTTCTGTAGTGGGTCAAAATAATCCCACAACTAGTCCTACTCAGCATGCAACCGACGTTTGAAAACTAGAAAGCTCCAATCAGAGTCCATGTCAAAGAAACCAGTCCATTAAATTTAGAACAGATGAAAAAAAAAGAACAATAAAAAATGAAAGGTGAAATTTTAAGAGATAACATACCCAGTAAGTGCCGGAAATGCAATTGGAATGTACACCAATCAAACAAACAATCAGCTATCGAATCCACAACAAATCCCATATCAAAAAAAAATTTGATATCAAATGCACGGAACCAAATTAGTGCTCAATTTGCCAAACACAAGGGAAGTTTGATAAAAAAAAAGTTAAAAAAAAAAAACTCAAATCACAGAATAAAAAGCAACCAACGTAGCAAAAACTCTTGCTCAATCTTTACGCCAAAGAAAACAAAGATAATAGCCACATAAAACTTCATGCTTCAGTCACTCTCAAATAAAAAACGTTACAAGATATGACTAAGTATTTCTTACCTGCTTGAAGACTTCAGTTTCTCCCTGAACTGCTTGAACTTGAGATTCCTCATGTTTTCGAATGTAAAAACGTAGACGGACTCGTAATTCTCCACGGCTTCGCGAATCGAATTCAAAACATTTTCCTTGTGCCCTTTCCCCTTCTTCTTTGTCTTCGACAGAGTAACTGCACGTCAATCAACAAACAAAACCCAAACTTCAAATTAAATTTTCAGTAAAGGCGAGCACAAAAGTTGTAATGCTGCACAAAAGGTTTGAGAGAAACAAGAAACATATCAGACCTGGGCGATTGCGCTTTGATTTCGGCATGTTTTCGAAGGCAAAGATTGATTGAACAGACGCGAATGGAGGAAGGGCGAATTGTGCTAAAACCCTAATAAAGCCTCTGCTGCGATGCCGGTGGGCCTTTTGGGCTTGGTATTGTCTTGGGCCTGCCGAGTAGGATTTGGATGAATATTAAGAATAATTTCTAGGTCTAAAATTTAGTTATTTCAACTCTCTTTGTAACTTTCGCTTTATAAGGGCATCACAATGGTCAATGGTAGTTGCTTAAAATTTTTTATCTACCCTTACCTGTGCACCATGTCCATCTGCCTCAATTTATATCTATCTCACTTTTAATTATTTATGGATCCTACCTATCCTAATCATTACTCAATATTATATATATATAATTATGATAAAAATTAATTAAAACTCAACAAATATGTATAATATATTAATCATATTCATTTTTTATTTTTAAAAAATATTACTAAAATTAAAAAATAAAAGGAATTAAAAAAAATTATGAAGGAAAAAAAATCAAACAAAAAAACGTGAAAAAAAGACAAACGTAAAAAAAAAAAAGAAAAGGAATAAACAAAAAAAGGAAAATAAAAAAAGGCTTTTCGGACCACCATTCTCACAGCGGGCGCATGCAGTGCACGCGTCACGTCTGTGAGCTGCGTGGCCCGGAATCGCGCGTCGGTTAACTGACGATGGGCCCCACTTTTTTATGGGAGTTGGGTGTCTATTATATCCCTTTCCCTCATGTTTGCACTCTCTCTCCTCCATTTGGCAACCAATTCCATGTGGCGAGCTACTTATTTTTTTTAAGGAGCCCCACATGGGTGCTCTAAAAGCTCATTTATGAAACGAACAAAATTTGAGCATACTGTATTCCACTTGTGAGCAGATTCATTAGCTAATATTAATAAGAAACATAAAATAATTATTTTTATAAAAGTAATATTTTCATGATTTAAGAGTATTAATAATGATAAATCTTTCTAGTAATGAGAAATATCTGAAATTGAACATGAATATAATATTAATTTTGAAATTGATATTTTTTTTTTCAAAATCTGTATATATATTAAAACAAAATCAGGGGACAAATATGAAAAATACAGTTGAGAAAAAAAAACAGATGTAATAACCAAATCTATGTAATCTAACAATTATTGATTAGGATTGTAAGTTTTCTTATTTATATTTTCATGGATAATATATTTCCAGATCTTAATATTTATTCAACATTAATAGTACTTTTGGATATATTAAATATTATTTGTTCAAAATATATTTAAAATTATATTTATTATATTAAATATATTCATCATTTAAAAAAAAATTAGATATTGTTGATTTGGTAGATAAAATTGATGGATTATTTTTTATATTTATGTTAATATTTATTATCAAATAAAATGATGTAATAACCATATCTATGTAAAAAAAAGTTGATGTAATAATTATGAAAATATCACATTTATTTGAGAAAGATGAAGATGAGCTAAAATTTGAATTTGAAAAAAAATATATATACCCAAAAAAAATTAGGCAAAGATATTTTTGTGGATTGAAATTTTTTTAGAATATTAATATATATATATTTGTAGAAATGATTGAAGAATCAAGATGTAACACCCCGTATTTTATTTAATGAATTTCCGAATTTATCGTCGTAATATGATCATCTTCCCGATCGATTATTCTATTAATGCATGGCCTAATTTTCTTATAAGAGTACTTATGATCCCTTGCAAGCCATGCAATCCATGCAAACATAATTCAATATTTATTTCCGATCAAACATGCTACAATTATTTGAAGGTCGGAATATTATCAGATATATCAAAACAACTTAAATTCAACCAACTCGTAGTATCGCATAACGAGCTTTCGTAGAATTTAATGTCGATGATATTCGATTGACCGATGGTGTCACATCACAAAAAGCAAGGAAGACTTTTGGTGATTTTCACTATTCACCATTTATTATTTCCATTTTATCTTTTTTTTTTCTTTTTGTAAAACTTGGCCATCAAGTTTGTAACTTTTAAGTGAGGAAAATAGATCATTTTCCCCACTTTTTCCACTTTCAAGTCGAGAGAGGGAGAGAGGTGAGAGTGAGTGAGGTTCTTCCAAGATTCAACACTTTGGAGGCTAAATCCACCTTCCACCGGCAAGATCGTCTTCTCCAAGGCACGTATACTCGATTCTAGATTGAAGGTAAGCTCTTGAAGCTTGTTTAAACACCTTAGACTTACCTCTTTTTGGAGACTCACCACCATCCTCTTCTCTTATTTTTCCTCCATGAGCTATGGAAATGGATCAAGTTGAAAGGCTAGAATCTACCATCAAAGAAGCTTAAGGAAAGGGGAATCAAAAGACTTCAAGGGTGAGTTCTCTTGTGACCTAAGTATTTTAAGAGAAACTAGAATAAAAGAGGATTTCCTAGCATGTATGTTTTGGACTAGAGACCAAGCATATTTAAGTGTTGATTAAAGAGATCATGTTTGTTTCTAGCTTGGAAATTTTGATTAAGGATCAAACATGTTTAGATCTAAATTTTGGAGACTTTGCTTTGATGATTTAAGTATATTATGGAGCATGATAATTATGAATCATGATGATATGTTGATGGACTTGAGACTTTGTAGTCATGGATGTAGAAATTTGAAGAATAAATCCATCCTTATTTGAAGTTGTTTGGATTTTGGAATTTTTGGGAAAACTTAGAAATCATTTAAGACATGGTCAATCATGTTATTAGTTATTTAAAAATGATTTAGGACCATTAAAACGAGTCCGTACAATCGAGTCGAGCCAAATATCACTTTCAATCGGCCAAAATGGCTCTATTTCGATCGATTTTGGGGAGCGTCGACCGATGTCGGTTACTTTGCTTCGACCGACACCGAAGGCAGCTTTCGAAACTCCTGATATCCAACTTTATTGTCGTGCAATCCGTTTATCGAAACATGCACCGAACACCCGTCTAGAACCGCTTCAATATAGCTGACTTGAATGTTGTCTGTCAACTTGATGCATATCGACCAATATGGTTTCCATATCGACCGATATGGAGGTCGACTTAAACTTATTTGCTTGAAAACTTCATCGTTTCGAACCATTATCCAAGCTCGATCCTTGTACCATTTTTCAGCGGTAAATAAACATTTTTTTAGCCACTTAACCTACCCGAAAAAGTCTATTCTATGCCATAACAACTTGAATCCATGCAATTGTTATTTTAAACCCAACACTAAACCTTGTTTGTTTGAGCTAAATATCACCAATTGTGAGCCGCCTTAATTAGGCTTACACCTTTTCTTTCGAACCACAATCACCTATGATCCTTTCATGGAAAGACTTCAATAACTTCGTTTGCTTTGAGAATACTTTATTAATTTCCTTGATGATCCAAGATTTATTCTTCCCATTTTATTTCTACAAATCGTACTCAAGCTAATAAACACTCTTTAATCAAGACTCGGAAGTCCCGAAGACTCGACTTGAATAATAATAATAATAGTAATAATGGTACAAGTTCTCCTTCGGTATGAAATACCAGTTGTCTTATTGAGCTTATTGATTTCCTTAGGAAATCCCGGAGACCGATTCAACGCAACATAGAAGGAACGCACTGCACCTACTAAAGGTGGGCACTATTTTCAATAAAAATAAAAATGAATATCCGTTTTGTTTTCAAGCTTCGAGCTCAAATGATGAAATGAAAAGCATGTTTACTTTTAAAGCTTATGTCATTGCCTAAATATTTTATGCTTATCTATCTGTCCTCTAAGAAGGAAGATCTCCACTTAGGGAAGAACATGTGACACAGTAGTGTGCATGTTTAATTGTAATGATCGTATCCTGGTAGTGAAAAACATGCCAGTGATTAGTGCACTGTGATGCCGGCACGTTAAGGTAGCGCCTTATCGTGAATGTGCATCGTGACCGTTGTAGGTGGCCACCTCCCGGATCACACGAATTTGCAGATAGCATAACTTGTGAAATGTGAAAGACTGCAGTCTAATAAGAAATGTTTTGGCACTATGGGAGAATTTTTCTAAAGGCATGACATACAATCATCTATTATATATTTTTGAGCATGTGTCCACTGGGTACCTTCAAGTACTCAGCCCTGTATATTATTTCTAAAATGTGCAGGTTGACGGTGGTGACGACGGCAGACGAGTTTGCTTGGCAAGGAACTTCACCTTTTGAAATAGATAGAACTGGAGAATGCATCTTCATATGTATTCTTCCTTTAAAACTTTCCGCTGCTAGCAAAACTCTTTATCTTTTTGCTTACCCTTTGATGTAATCAGAATCTGAATCTTGTCATCCAAAGAGCCTCGATCCCTCTTCAGAGAGGTGTCTTTTGTGTATTAAATTGTGTTTGGTGATTTCTAATTGTTTATGTTCATATGATCCCATTTCCAAACACACATGTCACGTATTTCTTCCCGATACGCCTCATGAATTATCCTTTATTTAAATTGGGGCGTGACAAAATGGTATTAGAGCCACGCTGTCGTTCTACTTTCTTTAGTTCCTTTGACTTTTGCTTTGCTTTCACTCCGATTTGAGGATATCTTTGCTTCGAGACCTCTAAAATAGCAATGTTTCTTTCTTGACCATGAAGAGTCAATCATAGAGACCTTCATATCAACTCTAAGAGTTGTTACTGAAATCAATCGCTGAAGATAAATAATCCCATTGAGATCTTTTGATATGATCAAACCTTTTAAGGTTTCTAATTGAGATGAAGAGCCAACACTCGTGCTCGTCACCGCGTAAGAAGAAAGAAGAGTTTTTAATTACATAAGCTTATTTCATTAATCATGCAAATTTTAATTGCATGAGAAATTTCAAACACACCCCTTTCCCAAGGGAGTTAAACATTCAAAAAGAAAGATTTTCAAAGATTAAGGTCTTTAAATTGATTGAATTTATTATGTGCAGCATGATTATGTGTTTAAAATTAAAGCACTTGTTTGAGGCCTTTTGATGAGAACTTAGATGCTGTAGGAAGCATGTCATAGTGAATGATCGAAAAACATAACGAAACAATTATCAAACATCGTAGTAGGTCGAAGACCTCCGATAACGCTGCAATTTTAGCATAGCAAGACTAGGTTTAGAGACTATCTTATGTAGTTTTAATTACGTTAAGTAATTTCTAGGATGACTTAATTACTTTGCAAAGCGTATGATTTATCTCTCGTTAGCTAATTATGTATAATTATGACAAATCGGAGATGTAAATTTTGAGAGTAGGATGCACTATCGGACCTGCCTGATGCGTGAAGGAGAGTCCATCTTGTTGTTTGTATTCCAGTTTTGTGGTTGTTGGAGGGACGCTCAATTCCCTGTTCATATTGGGGCGGATCATGCTATCATTAAGTTGTGCACTTGTTTACCGGCAGATTGGAGCGAGTGGACGTCGCATCAGTATGTAGACCTTCGGGCAAGGAGGCCAGACCCGAGAGTTCAAGATGATGATATGGATGTGATATGCCAGATGATTATACGGAGGTATCAGACCACCGTCCTAACAGTGGGCGCACACCTGTACGAGCCAGGATCTTTCTAGGCGCCGATCGTTTTGTCGGATAACGAGGAGGAGATACCAGTTCCCGTCGATCCTATTTTTCCCAGTATGATCCAGTCGACATGCACTGGGTAGCATACATCGAGCTAACAATTTGGATACCAGACGATGTTATAGAGTATGCAGTACCCGTGGCGATGTGACCCTTTGAGGGGGAGTTTGTGGAGTACATTGATGAGGAGTTTATGGATGTTCCAGTACCAGGGACCCCCAACATTTTAGCGGATGGATCTCGTATTGTACCAGCCGAGGAGCTTTAGTGCCTCTGGCTTAGTTTGATGCATATGTAGTAACTAGTCTTTTATGTATTCTATTATCGATCTGTGTACTCCTAACCTTGTTGGTAGTTAGGATTGTTTGAGGGGTGTCCAGGGACGGACAATTCTGATTTTTTATACCCCTGTTGCGGATAGTATATCTAATCCTTAGCCTGATGAAAATTTGTAATCGGCAGGCGCCCGTGTTGGGGCCAATTTTTGAATGTACCACCCTGCCTTGGCATATATATGAAATCTCATTTAACTTTACGAGCTTGACTACTTACTTTAGAGTTTTCAGAAATTGCAACCTTGTAGAAGGTTATTTCTTATATCAACAAGATAAGTTTTCGTGACACTAACCTTGAATCGATCGAAATACAACCCGTCGATCAAACATGCACTGAATCACTTGATGGTTAGTTCATTGTCAAGCTTTGATGATTCGATTTAAATATCGTATTTGAGTTTTGGTGGAACGAATATCCTATTAATCATATGTTGTTTACCGCTTTCTTTGAAATATTATGTTTCGGAACTAAGAATTTCCTATCCTTTTCTGAGAATGCCGCCAAAAGCAGCTAGGGGTAGAGGACGTGGTAGGGGTCGTGGAGGACCCCCACCGAACAATGCCAAACAACCACCACAACAGGAACAACCTATCGTGGGAGCGAATCCGGGGCGCAGGCCCTACCTCAAGAACCTCGACAAATTGGTGAGGTCTTCACCCATCAAAACCCGCCTCTTTTCGACGGAAATGGGGATCCAGCTGCGGCTGAAGCCTGGATCCGAGGAATGGAAAGGATCTTCAAGATCCTACAGTGCACTGAGATGGAGAAGGTGACCTGTGTTGCCTTCCAATTGATTGACAAAGCCGAGCACTGGTGGGAAAGCCACCTAAAAATACTTAGGCCCGCACAAGAAGAAGCCCTAACGTGGGAGCAGTTCAAAGTCGAGTTCTACGAGAAGTACGTCCCGCTCAGCTATCGCGTACAGAAGGAAGCGGAGTTTTATCGCCTGAAGCAAGACAAATTGTCAGTAATGGACTACGACAGAACATTTTGCAGCCTGTCTAAGTATGCTCCTGATGTTGTAAACACTGATGAGAGGAAGACCATTAGGTTCATGTCCGACCTTCACACTGAAATTCAGGCGCCACTGGCATGCCTTACTGGACTATCATATAAGGAAGCCTTGCAAAAGTCCATGAACATAGAAGCCGCCCTGAACAACGGAAGGAGCACTGCGCCCAGCAAGACCGAAAGCCTGACTGAACAAGGAGGAAACAGAAAGCAAGAGGAAAAGCCCCAAAGTTCATTTGCCGCCCAGAAGAGGCCATGGCAAGGAAATCAAGAAATTTGCGGGACCTTTATAACTGAGCAAGAGCAGAAGCCTTTTCAGGGGCAAGTTTATCAACCGACCAACCCGCAAAACGCACCTAGAATCTGTAACCGCTGTGGCAGAAGCCACCAAGGAGAATGTGCTGCTATGAGAGTTACTTGCTATAGCTGTGGGAAGATGGGACATTTCTCTTCCCAGTGTAAGTCAAGGAACAGAAACCAGGCTCCCCAGAATCAACCAAGGGGCAACTACCACAATGCGCAACTGAGGGCAGCACGAGGAAGAGCCCGACCCTAAAATTAGCGGAACCAGCCAGAATAAGTCGAACCGATCATACAGCGTGCACCACCACCACCAAAACCTCCACAGCTGGAACCTCAGCCTGCTAGACAAGGAAGAGCCTATACCATTGAGCATCCAAGGAAGAACGAGAACCGGGGCAACCGGGTAGGTATGGGTCAGATTAACCAGTTACCTATTGTGGTACTTTTTGACACTGAAGCATCGCATTCTTTTATTTCCGAAGAATTTGTGAAGAAATTACAACTTAGTGTTTTAGAAGCCGAGCAACACCTTAACGTAATCACGCCTACTGGTGGAGCAACTACAACTACGCATGTGTGCACGAATATAGAAGTTCATCTAGGATCGTTTGGAGTACGTGCGGATAACCTTAATATCCTAGACTTGAAAGGCACCGATGTAATATTTGGAATGGATTGGCTCGAGACCAATTATGCAACAATTTACTGCAAGGATCGAAAAGTTTCTTTTAAGCGACCAGGAGAAAAGCCTGTACATTTTCATGGAATGAGGAAAGGGACAAGACTACCCTTAATTTCTGCCCTGCAGGCAGCAAGACTAATCCACAAAAAGGGGAGTCAAGTCTTTTTGGCTTACTTGGACTTCAAGAAAGAACAAGGACCAGAAATATTCGAGGTCGATGTAGTGAGAGAGTTTCCCGATGCTTTTCCATATGGACTACCTGGACTACCCCCAAACAGGCAGTTGGAGTTCACAATTGAATTAAGACCAGGAGCCGCGCCAATCTCTAAGGCACCCTACAGAATGGCTCCGAAGGAACTCCAGGAGCTAAAGATACAACTGCAAGAGCTGATGGATTTAGGTTTCATTAGACCTAGTGTTTCACCCTGGGGAGCTCCAGTTCTTTTTGTCAAGAAGAAGGACGGATCTATGTGGATGTGCATAGACTATCGAGAGTTAAACAAACTAACTCTGAAGAACAAGTACCCCCTCCCAAGGATCGACGATCTGTTTGATCAATTAAAGGGTGCTTAGAGTCTTTTCAAAAATAGACCTTAAATCAGGTTACCACCAGTTGAAGATTCGCCAAGAAGACATACCGAAGACTGCTTTCCGAACAAGGTATGGCCACTACGAGTTTGTAGTGATGCCTTTTGGGTTGACGAATGCATCGGCAGTGTTCATGGATCTTATGAACTGTGTGTTTCATCCATTTTTGGATAACTTCGTCTTAGTCTTCATCGATGATATCTTGATTTACTCGAAGAGCAAAGAAGATCATCAAGAACACCTGCGAACAGCCCTACGCACTTTGAGGACCGAGAGAATCTATGCTAAGTTTAGCATGTGTGAGTTTTGACTCAGAGAAGTCATGTTCTTGGGTCATATCGTGTCAACAGACGGGATCAAAGTGGACCCTGCCAAAGTACAAGTGGTGAAAGATTGGGAATCACCAAAAAGGCCAAATGAAATTCGAAGCTTCTTAGGACTGACAAGATGCTACAGGAGATTTATAGAAGGATTTTCAAGACTGATGACTTAGCTGCTAAGAAAGAAATCAAGTACACTTGGACTGAGGAGTGTGAAGAAAGCTTCCAGAAGCTTAAAGAGTTGTTGACAACTGCTCCTGTTTAAGCAGTTCCGGAACTCGACAAAGATTTTGAGGTATATACTGATGCTTCAAAGAATGGCTTAGGATGTGTGCTGATGCAAGAAGGCAAGGTAATCGCCTATGCGTAACGTCAGTTGAGAACCCATGAGTTGAATTCCCACCCATGACCTTGAATTGGCTGCAATAGTGCACGCGCTAAAGATTTGGAGACATCACCTTTATGGGGTAAGGTGCGCTATCTTCACAGATAAAAAAAGCCTCAAGTATTTCTTTGAGCGGAAGGATCTTAACATGAGACAGAGGAGATGGTTAGAATTGGTCAAGGATTATGACCTAACAATCAACTATCACCCTGGTAAAGCCAATTCAGTGGCAGATGCCCTGAGCAGGAAGACTACTGCTAAGATGAGCGTCGTAATTACACAAGAGTCGGAGCTAATCAAAGAATTCAAGAAGCTTGAACTCGAAGTAATTCTGCCACCGACCACTGTGAGAAGCTATCTAGCAACATTGGTGACTGCGCCTGATCTAAGATAAAGGATCTTAGAGGCGCAACAAAAGGATGACCATCTTGAGAAGTTACGTATTAAGATACGAATGGGAGAAAATAAAAGTTTTCGAGAGGGAGCCGATGGGGCCTTAAGTTTCGAAGGAAGGATTTGTGTGCCAAATATTGGCAATTTACGTGATGAGATCATGAGAGAGGCACACGACACACAATACACTCCCCACCTCGGAAGTACTAAGATGTACCAAGATTTGAAGTCCAAATTTCGGTGGGATGGTTTGAAGAGGGATATAGCCATTTCGTGGAATGATATTTGGCGTGTTAGCAAGTGAAAGCACTGCACCAAAGACCGTACGGGAAGTTACAGTCGCTAGACATTCCTGAATGGAAGTGGGACCAGATAGCAATGGATTTTGTCACAAGCCTACCCAAGTCCAAGCGAGGGAACACATCCATCTGGGTAATTGTGGACCGTCTAACCAAGAGTGCGCATTTTTTACCGATACAGATCACCTATGGTTCAGACAAACTGGCACAACTATACGTCAGAGAAATAATCCGACTTCACGGAGTGCCTACTAATATCACGGCTGACAGAGATGCGAAATTCACTTCCAGATTTAGGACAAGTTTGCAAAAAGAGTTAGGCACAAGGCTAAACTTTAGCACCGCCTTCCACCCGCAGACTAATGGGCAAACCGAGATGACCATACAAACATTGGAAGACATGTTGAGGATTGTGGTCCTAGATCGAGGAGCTAAATGAGAACAAATCTTGCCACTTGTAGAATTTGCCTACACCAATAGTTTCCAAACTACCATTGGAATAGCTTCGTTTGAAGCACTCTATGGTAGAAAGTGCAGATCTCCCTTATACTGGGATGAATTTGGAGAAAGAAAAGTCCTACGGCCAGACACCGTGAGTGAAATGATAGAGATAATCCGAGGAATTCGAGTCCAGATTAAGGAAGCTCAAGATAGGTAGAAGTCGTACGCGAATAAGCGCAGAACAGAGCTAGAGTTTGAAGTGGGCGACAAAGTTTTTCTGAAAGTCTCGCCGTCCAAAGAATTGTCAGATTCGGACCCCGAGGCAAGCTTAGGCCAAGATACATAGGGCCATATGAGATTTTGGAAAGAGTTGGACCTGTAGCATATCGATTAGCACTACCGCCGAGCTTTGGCAATGTCCACAATGTTTTCCATGTATCGCAACTGCGAAAATACGTGTTTGATCCGAGACACGTCATCCAGAAGGAAGAAGTTCAACTTCAATAAGCCATCTTGGACTCCAAGACGCAAGAGCAACAAAATAAGAGCGTTAAGTTAGTGAAAGTACTCTAGAGACACCACGGAGTATAAAAAGCAACATGGGAACTCAAAGATAAGATGAAGGAGCGCAATCCTGAACTCTTTCGTAATTAACAAAATTTCGGGACGAAATTTTTGTAAGGCGGGAGAGCTGTAACACCCCGTATTTTATTTAATGAATTTTCGAATTTATCGTCATAATATGATCATCTTCCCGATTGATTATTCTATTAATGCATGGCCGATTTTTCTGATAAGAGTACTTCTGATCCCATGCAAGCCATGCAATCCATGCAAACGTATTTCAATATTTATTTCCGATCAAACGTGCTACAATTATTTGAAGGTCAGAATATTATCAGATATATCGGAACAACTTAAATTCGATCAACTCGTATCGCGTAATGAGCTTCCGTAGAATTTAATGTCGATGACATTCGATTGACCGATGGTGCCACATCACAAAAAGCAAGGAAGACTTTTGGTGATTTTCACTATTCACCATTTATTATTTCCATTTTATCTTTAATTTTTTTCTTTTTGTAAAACTTGGCCACCAAGTTTGTAACTTTTAAGTGAGGAAAATAGATCATTTTCCCCACTTTTTCCACTTTCAAGTCGAGAGAGAGAGAGATGAGAGTGAGTGAGGTTCTTCCAAGATTCAACATTTTGGAGGCTAAATCCACCTTCCACCGGCAAGATCGTCTTCTCCAAGGCACGTATACTCGATTCTAGGTTGAAGGTAAGCTCATGAAGCTTGTTTAAACACCTTAGACTTACCTCTTTTTGGAGACTCACCACCATCCTCTTCTCTTATTTTTCCTCCATGAACTATGGAAATGGATCAAGTTGAAAGGCTAGAATGTACCATCAAAGAAGCTTAAGGAAAGGGGAATCCAAGGACTTCAAGAGTGAGTTCTCTTGTGACCTAAGTATTTTAAGAGAAACTAGAATAAAAGAGGATTTCCTAGCATGTATGTTTTGGACTAGAGACCAAGCATTCTTAAGTGTTGATTAAAGAGATCATGTTTGTTTCTAGCTTGGAAAATTTGATTAAGGATCAAGCATGTTTAGATCTAATTTTTGGAGACTTTTCTTTGATGATTTAAGTATATTATGGAGCATGATAAGTATGAATCATGATGATGTGTTGATGGACTTGAGACTTTGTAGTCATGGATGTAGAAATTTGGAGAATAAATCCATACTTATTTGAAGTTGTTTGGATTTTGGAATTTTTGGGAAAACTTAGAAATCATTTAAGACATGGTGAATCATGTTATTAGTTATTTAGAAATGATTTAGGACCATTAAAAATTATTAAAACGAGTCCGGACAACCGAGTCGAACCGAAGATCACTTTTTCAACCGGCCAAAATGGCTCTGTTTCGATCGATTTTGGAGAGCATCGACTGATGTCGGTTTCTTTACTTCGACCGAAATCGGAGGCATATTTTGAAACCCCTGATATCCAACTTTATTGTCGTGCAATCCGTTTATCAAAATATGCACAGAGCACCCGCGTAGAACTGCTTCAATATAGCCGACTTGAATGCAGTCTGTCAACTTGATGCAAATCGACCAATATGGTTTCCATATCGACCGATATGGAGGTCGACTCAGACCTGTTTGCTTGAAAACTTCGTCGTTTTGAACCGTTATCCAAGCTCGATCCTTGTACCCTTTTTCAGCGGTACAAAAACCTCTTTTTAGCCACTTAACCCACCCAAAAAAGTCTATTCTAAGCCATAACCACTTGAATCCCAACAATTGTTATTTTAAACCCAACACAAAACCTTGTTTGTTTGAGCTAAATATCACCAATTGTGAGCCGCCTTAATTAGGCTTACACCTTTTCTTTCGAACCACAATCACATATGATCCGTTCATGAAAAGACTTCAATAACTTCGTTTGCTTTGATAATACTTTATTAATTTCCTTGATGATCCAAGATTTATTCTTCCCATTTTATCTCTACAAATCGTACTCAAACCAATAAACACTCTTTAATCAAGGCTCGGAAGTCCCGAAGACTCGACTCGAATAATGATAATAGTAATAATAGTACAAGTTCTCCTTCGGTATGAAATACTAGTTGTCTTATTGAGCTTATTGATTTCCTTCGGAAATCCCGGAGGCCGATTCAACGCAACATAGAAGGAACGCACCGCACCTGCTAAAGGTGGGCACTATTTTCAATAAAAATAAAAATGAATATCCGTTTTGTTTTCAAGCTTTGAGCTCAAATGATGAAATGAAAAGCATGTTTACTTTTAAAGCTTATGTTATTGCCTAAATATTTTATGCTTATCTATCTGTCCTCTAAGAAGGAGGATCTCCACTTAGGGAAGAACATGTGACACAGTAGTGAGCATGTTTAATTGTAACGATCGTGTTCTGGTAGTGAAAAAGATGCCAGTGATTAGTGCACTGTGATGCCGGCACGTTAAAGTAGCGCCTTATTGTGAATGTGCATCGTGACCGGTGTAGGTGGCCACCTCCCGGATCACACGAATTTGCAGATAGCATAACTTGTGAAATGTGAAAGACTGTAGTCTAATAAGAAATGTTTTGGCACGGTGGGAGGATTTTTCTAAAGTAAAACCCCAGGCGTGGCTGTTATATAAAGGCATGACATACAATCATCTATTATATATTTTTGAGCATGTGTCCACTGGGTACCTTCAAGTACTCAACCCTGTATATTATTTCTAAAATATGAAGGTTGATGGTGGTGACGACGACAGATGAGTTTGCTTGGCAAGGAACTTCACCTTTTGAAATAGATAGAACTGGAGAATGCATCTTCATATGTATTCTTCCTTTAAAACTTTCCGCTGCTAGTAAAACTCTTTATCTTTTTGCTTACCCTTTGATGTAATCAGAGTATGAATATTTTCATCCGGAGAGCCTCGATCCCTCTTCGGAGAGGCGTCTTTAGTGTATTAAATTGTGTTTGGTGATTTCTAATCGTTTACGTTCATATTGTAGGGTTTTCCCGTGAACCGAATCACCAAAACCAATATGAACCGGATCGATTTATGGGTATTGTGCACAATTAAATACATGATAAACCCTAGCATGCTCCTATGAATTTAATACTCAGATTTGTGGATTGAGGGATTACCGTAATTCCGTCGAGTCTGATCCGATCTTTTGCATTTGAATTTCCAACTTCAATTCAACCATGCAATTCGATTTTTTCTGCGGAATCAGAAATTAGAAATCTAATTTCTTAAAGATAAAATCGAAAATAAAAGAAAAAGAAATAAGATTTCTGTTCTTCAGATCAGGTCTTCAGATCTGTATCCCAATGCTGTTCAGGTCAACTACTGGTGAGGACTCTGTAGATCTGTGGTTTGAGCAGGACCAGAATCGAAATTCTCCTCCCTTTCTCTTTTAAGATCGACGCCCCCCTCTCTCTCTCTCCTAGGTTTAGTGTGTTTCAACTGTGTTTCAACTTATGACAGAGAGCTGTCTATTTATAGACCTAGGGTTGTAAACTCTAATGGGCTCCTGGGCTCAATTCAGCATATTTATTTGGGCCAGACCTGAGACCTAATGCAAATAATAAAGTGGGCCTATAAATTAATTAATTCCCATGTCCACAACCCAGTCAGACACGACATTCCAATAGAATCACATTTGGTTGAACGCTAATATATATTTAGCCTTAGGGAAACTAGTATTTATTCACAGCTCTGTGTCGCATTCATAAGTTCGTGTCTATACATTGATTACAACAAACTCACCGTTAAACTTCTCTTGAAACAACGCTAATGGTAGAAACTACAAAATTTTTTTTGAGATGGTGAATAAGGTGTAGCGTGGAGAATAGGAAGAATGGAGAAGGTTTTTGGGGAGGGGAAGGGGAAGGGGAAGGGGAAGGGGAAGGGGAAGGGGCGGGGGGAGACCGGAGCTATGGGTGTGAAAACTAACTATTTTCAAATTGTAATCACAAAATGAGCAATTAATCTTGAGCGAGAAATAAAATTGAATGCAACGACATTAATTTGTATGAACCATTGTTTGTCTCGACTGGACAGAAAATCAATTACTCCCTCCGTCCCAATCTATTGGTCACTCTTTCCATTTTCGTCCGTCCCGATCTATTGGTCCACTTTCTATTTTTGGCAAAAAAATAATAATATTTTATTGATTTTAATTATATTAAAAAAAAAAAAAACGGAAATGGCCGAAATACCCTTCAAACCCTAAACCCTTTTACCCCCCCTACCCCCGCCGCACCCCATCCTCTCTTAACCCTAATCCTATCTCTACCTTCTTCATTTGTCTGCGTCTAACCCTACTCCGCCGCACCCGATTGTCTCGCCGTTTACCCTACCCCCGCCGTTTACCCTACCCCCGCCGCACCCCATTCTCTCTTAACCCCAAAAGCTACCTCTACCTTCTTCATTTGTCTGCGTTCTAACCCTAATCCGCCGCACCCGATTGATCCGCCGTTTACTCTTCGTGCGATCTAGCGGCCGGCCGTCTTCCCTTCGTGCGATCTAGCGATCCGCCGTCTTCTCTTCGTGCGATTCGCCGCCAGCCCTCATACCGCCATGATGAAACCCTCGCCGGCCGGTTCTTCGATTGCAGATGAAACGCTGCACGTGATGACGAATCCCATGGCCGCCGGATCTCCGCCACCAGTCGCCGATGCAGGTGATGTTTCCTCGACCGAGATCTGTTTCCGTCCTTGCTCTCTTCACTCTTTTACTGAACCGAACCATTCTGATGGATCCAATGCCGCCGGAGGCTTGGAGGCGGAGGTTGGCAGGCCAACTGATCGTCCCTTTCTGAGCGGCCCTTACACGAAGGAGTGGGAATGGCTGGCGGCTGAAGCAGAGGCATTGAGGCTTGAAAACGAAGAGATCAAGGCGGTGGTTCGACAATTTTGGGAAATTTACTTTCCCAACATCCGGTTATTTCTAATCCTTTGATGGCTTTTATTCTTCAGTGTTCTGCATGTTTGGTTATTGATCTTGATGTTTGGTTATTGGTCTGAAATGTTTAATTTGAGGTTTGAGATGTTGGTTTATTGGTCTGCATTGTTCTGCATGTTTGGTTATTGATCTGCATGTTTGGTTCTTGGTCTGCAGTGTTTGGTTTCTGGTATTACTTGTTGGTTTAGGGCCTGCATGTTTGGTTCTTGGGTCTGCATTGGTCTGCAGTGTTTGGTTTATCCGTCCTTGCAGTGTTTGTTTGGTTCTTGCGTCTGCATTGGTCTGCAATGTTTGGTTTATTGGTCTGCAGTGTTTGGTTTCTGGTATTAATTGTTGGTTTTGGGTCTGCAGTGTTTGGATTGGGGTCTGCAGTGTTTGGTTTCTGGTATTACTTGTTGGTTTTGGGTCTGCAGTGTTTGGATTGGGGTCTGCAGTGTTTGGTTTGGAGTCTGCAGTGTTTGGATTCTGGTTTGAGATGTTGGTTTGGGGTCTGTAGTGGGAATTTGTGGCTAATGATCTGAAATGATGCAATTCATATACATTCACACACTTCAGATACTACAATTAAAATGCTTTACTCAGCTTTGAAGTGGTTTCAAACATTGTTAGGTTGTTGATACTTTTTGCAAGCTAGTCTTTACAGTCATTCATTCATTCTTGATTCATTCACATTCATATACTTAAACCTTTGAAATTTACATTAATGCATCCAAAAGCTTTACATAAAGTCTTCAGCTTTCAGCCACATTAATGCATCTAAAAGCATTTACAAAAAACCTTAATGCATCTAAAAGCTTTACAAAAAACTTCAACTTTCAACCTTTGCATCACTCATGTCATCACTATTCCTAAATCAACAATCAGCTTCTCCAATCCATGTGTTTGCCCCTGCTGCATTAGGTACTCTAGCCTTTCCTTAACCAAATCCTTAGGAACTTCTAGATCCTTAGGTAATTCATTCAGCAACAGTAAAGAATTCTTCTTCATGTGAGGGATTTTGTAGTTGTTGCATCCCTTAACTGTGATAATCTCCTTCAAGCAGCCCTGTAAGCTTAGGAAAACTTTGTTTAGAGTCATTGCTTCAAGAGTGTTAAAGCTACTTATTACTGCTTTCACTAAATCTGTGGCATCCCTGCATTGATGTTGCTGCTGTAAGCTTTGAATTGCTCTAAAAAAACCTAAGTCATTCACATTGCAATCTGGGCTGTTTGGTGGTTGTTGAACCAATGAAATCTTAAACCCATCACCATTCCCAACAGCTTCAAAGTCTAGGTCTTCATTTCCAATGTGTGGCCTTGCATTGTCTTGTTGAATGTAGATAGTCTTACTTAAACATTCAGGCCATTTTGATTTAATTGCTGGTACAATCTGAGATATATCCACATTTATCAATATACACATAACAAGAACACATGTTTACATTACAAGAACACATTTATCACATAGGTTCAGCAATAATAAGAGTATTTTTACAATCAGGACAACTAAAGAATTCTAAATTTTTCACCTGATTAATCAAGCAGTCCTTTATCACTTGCTTTGTGATTGATTCCACTGGTTTAATCTCCATTGTGCCTGCAGCCCTCCTCTTGCTATTTCTCTTAGCCTTCACTTCTTCAGTGAATGGCCAAATCCCTATTTTTCCATCGAAAACAACATTCCCTTCTTCTGAAAAGATAGGTCTACACACAGCACACATGAACATGATTTTTGGGATGAATTTTTTGCTCTTGCATGTTCGAAGCACTTCTTCTTCACCTTCAGTGATGTAGTACTTGTGTGTATTCTTGGTTAGATAGAACCACTTCTCATCAATGTGAACAACATTTTCCATAGGTTTAAATCTTAGGATATCCAACTCTTTAACATATTCCACGGCTTGCAAACTGAAACTCAACCTAGTCAACATGTTAGGAGCTGTCAAGGCTGGTTTAATAGCATTACTATGTGGCCTGATCAGATGTGATTTAGCCCACCTTCCTACTACAGATTTAGGAATGTTAATACTCTCAGCCAGTGATCTAATTGTCCCTCTCTTTTGCATCTCAACTTGAGCAATTTCAGAAAGGTTTACCTCTATTTTTCTGTGGCTGATTCTTTTCATTCTTTTGTTAACTGCATGCATAACTTCACCTCTTTCCATTTGTTTTGTTGCAGATTCCCAAATCCGTGATATGCTTCTCTTGCTGCAGTTGAAAATGGAGGCAGCCTCAACCATTTTCCCCCATTTTGGCTTGCCATTGATGCAATTCCCTAGCAGGAATTGCATAATTTCCTCCTTTGTGGATGCTGGAATGTCTTTGTTTGTACCCATTTGTGTAATTTTGGTTAGAATGTGTAATGCTTTATGTTTTGAGCCTATTTATAAACTCTGCAGATAGGCTGTTAGATTTGGACTTGAAATATTTGGTGGGAGTTTTAAAACTCTCAAATTCTGTTTTTGTAGCCTTTCAGCTCCCACCAAAATATTTTGGTGGGAGTTTTAAATCTCTTTCATTCAGTTTTTATAGTTGGTTTAGTAATATACCCTTTTTGGTCATTTCACATTATTTTACATCCACTCAACTTTTACAACATCAATATTTTATTAGTTTTTTCATCTTGCATTGGTTTGTGTGCAAAAGGCATTGTGCCCAATACATAGGGACGGAGGGAGTACTAATTTTGTTACAATTACATCACTTAAAAAAATGAATTATATCATTTGCAATAAAAAAATAAATTATTTCAGAGCAAAGGAATATATCATTCCCAAGTAAAAGAGTACTTCCTTTATGAAACAAAATACATCATTTTCATTATAGAAATACACTATTTGAGTATTTCATAGACTTTTAAGTGAAAATGATGTATTTCATCGTTAAAAAAATACATCATTTATTAGTAAAAGAATACATTATTTATTGTAAAAAATACATCATTTAAGAGCAAAAGTATTCACCATTTAGAATAAAAGAATACATCTTTATTTATTTTTTTCAAAGAAAGAATGCATCGTTTATTGAAACAAAATAAATCATCTGGACTAAAAAAATACATCATATAAGTATTCCGCATTTAATCCTTAAATGAAAGTTATATCATTTCCAAAGATGAATCACATCATTTACAATTAATGAATAGGAAAAATAAGGAAATCTATAATCAAGTTTAAGAAATTAGGGAATTTAATTACATATTTTTAATGTTAAAAAATATATCACGAACTTTAATTCTTTTAGGAAAATTTATCATTTATTAATAACTTAATAGTTAAGTGTCATATTTAATGACGTGACAGTGACTAGATATTGAGTAATTTATCATTATTTAACTTATCTTTCACAATATTTCCAAATTCACATAACAACCAAAAAAAAATGAATCATACAACATTTCAAAGCAAATAATACTTAGCATCCACGAATAATTTTATTGTAACTGTGATAGATCTATTGATTAATTTATTACATTAATTGAGAGGAAGATGCAATATACATCAAATTGTGAATTTAATTTGGAGCTATTGCTTGGGTAGGAGAAGGAGATTGCGATTCATCTAAAGATAAAGTTGTAGGAGGCGAAGAACATGATGCGGGATCAAAATAACAATCAGGAGGTATAGAAACATAATCATATGTCTCAATATTTGAATTATAATCACGAAAATCAGCGTGCACATATGAAATTAGGATCATTGTTTCAATCATTCCGATGAGTATATCAATTGCCCGACCCATTTTCAATTTTAACTTAAAAAAAATGTGAGAATGTTTGTGTAATCTTTGAGGATAATTCCTGATCGTGATCTTAACTGATGTTTATATACTTAATGGAGAGGGGCAAATAACGTATGCATGCAATTCTACCTAATAAATACACATAAATATTTCTTGGGAGTTACTAGTATTCCAATATTAAAAGAACGGGAAGGTCTTGGGTTAGGCAGACTTAAACGATTTAGGCGGGTTTTATCCATTAACCCAAGCCCAAACCTATATAATATACCCTAATTGGGATTAATAAACCCTATTTGGAATGGTCAACCCATTTGGATAGAATAAAACCCGCCTAAACCGTTTAGGTCTGCCTAACGCAAGTTTTTGCCTAAAAGAACATGTTTCATCAATTTGGGATTTTTTTAGATATTCTGTTTAATTACTTTAGAAGATAACTCCCAATTGTGATATGGATCAAACATGTTATTTGGTGACTCAACAATGAAATGTCACGTGACAGTGATTAGATACCACCTGACAGTGACATGGCATTTTATTTTTTAAATTAGTATTTTTAATAATAATTTTGTTAAGAAAATAATTTTTTATTTTCTAAATATTTTTAAATTTTTTGTTCAAAGATTTTTCATTGTTAATACAAAATATATTTTTGCATTTATAATACTACCATAAATATTTTGCCTATCTATAATATAATACCCAAATAATTAAATTATTTTATAAACATAATTAATTTTATTTCTACTAATGCAAATACATATTTTATATTTATAATTAAAAATTATTGAATAACAAATTACAATATTAGAATATATAATAACATTATTATTAAAAATAAAAATATTAATTAGAAAATGACATGTCAATGTCACGTGACATTTAGTCAGTGACACGTGACATTAAATCCGAGTCATGTCATTGTCACGTGACACATAACGAATAGGTCAACAATAAATAATATTAAATTTCAATACATCATTTCAGTGCATAATTTTTTCACTACAAACAAACCAACTAAACCAAAGATACTATCAATCTAAGATGAAGCAAAGCATCTCAATCTTTCACTAACGTCACTGACTTCAATCTTCTCATAACTCTACCAATTCATACTTGCATGTTGTCTTTGTACTTTCTATCAATCTTGTCTCGATTGTTTTTCATTACATATGATTAATCAGGGCTGGTCAGCGGCTTGGTACCGCCCTCAACAATACCATAGATTAACATCTACACTTATAGCGGTGTGTTTTCACTTCTTCTGATTTGCTATTTCCTGTGGATTTTGCATGGTTGCTCAATGAGAAGCTGCTAATAGCGATGATACAAGATCCGTTTATGTTGTTTGAAGCTTGGAAATATTGTCTCTATCCCACTCTTGCATTGTTTGGATCTTGAACCCATTTATGCCAATATAGATATAATATGGATAGTTTTAAATCCATTTCACAAAATAAAATCATGAGTCCATCTCATACAATTCTTTGTCATCAAACACTATTGTCTCTCTGGGCCTTGCTCTCTCTCTATGTGTCTATTTCTTCAAATTGAAAAAGAGAAGTTGAAGAACGGTGTTGGTTATCAAAGGCTTCGCCGATGTTCATCCTTGCCCTCACTGTGGTTCACTCCTATGCTTAAACAACTTTCTAGCACCAGTGGTGAGAGGAACTTAAAAGGTGTGAGGTGGTATAAGGATTTTAGGAGGTGGTACAACTGAGGAGAGTTAGGTCATTATATAAAAGATGTAGAGGAAGAGTCTAGTAACGTCTTCTAGGCTCTTTTTAGTCTTAGCTTGAAATGGAGCTTTGTGCTATTTGTGCTTAGTATCTTTGTATTTTGTGGGTTAGTTTCTTAGTGTATTTATATTTTGTGAGTCTTTGTGTTGGTTACTCATTGTGATGTGGATTTGTTTTTGTCTTTGTGTCTTGTTCATTGTAAGTTGAACTTTTTTTTTGTGTTGTTTTTCCTTTGTGCTTCGTGAGTCTTAGTGTGATTTGTCTTCTGTTGTGTTTGTGGCTTCTTTGTATTGCTCTGTTTAAGATAGAGTTCTTCTCTGTTGCTTTATTATTGAGTTTAGTTTGTGTTAACTAACTCTATTGGTTTAGAGTTTGCCACGTGATCTTGTCTTTGTGTCTTTTTTTGCAGATTTCATACCGTTAAATACCCTTTTTCAGCGATGATGAGATCTCCTTCCCTGCCTTTTCCTTTCCCAGATTAACTGTTATCTCATAAATGGATCGAAGGGGAGAATATGTTGGGGATAAAAAACAAATGGAGATAAACAAAACAACCAAACCAACAATGTCTTGTGTGCTAAATGAGATAACCAATCCATTCAAATCAAACAAAGCACCAATGAAAGGAAACAACCACACAGCAGTAAAGATAACACCGATATTTTTAACGTGGAAAACCCTCCAATAGGAAGGTAAAAACCATGGGCTAGAAGCCACCTCAACAAACCTCCACTATATCAATAATAATGGGTACACAAATGTTCTCCCTAGCAATCCACTCTAGAGGTTCATCAAAAACATCAACAATCATCAAGATAACACCTATCTCGGCTAATAACAAAAGCTCATCACTTAATCGATGGATTCACAATAAAATCGTCTAGATCACAATCTAGGTTTACCAAATAAAATAGAGATTAGAGGCTATGAGAAAGGTATCACCAAATTGGAGAAGCAAGGTTGTGAAGATGAAGATCCAACACCTCTTCTTCTCTCTTCCTTGTCGCAGCTCACGGCGGCTCTTTTTCTCACTCTGATTTCTCTCTGAAATAATGGCACAGCAGCTCTGCTCTTTTTCTGTAAAGTGGCGCAACCCTTCCACTTACACTTACACACACACCACATTTTGTTTTTTTTTTTGTTTAATTGAACTTAGCCCAATTGGGATCAAATAAGTCAAAGCCCAACTAAATGGCAATGACCCAACAATTTTCCCCCATCATTTCATTTTGTGGGCTCTAGCAAGTCCACTCCTCGAATACAAGCCTCAAACTTCTCCTAAGTCAAAGACTTGGTAAACATATCTGCTGAGTTCTCCCTTGTGTGGATCTTCTCTAAACTCAACTTCTTCTTCTCAAGCTCGTCACAAATCCAATGATACATGACATCAATATGCTTGGATCTCGAATGGAATGTTGAGTTCTTAGAGAGATAAATAGCAATTTGACTGTCACTATAGACAATCAGCTTCTCTTGCTCAAGAACAAGTTCTTCCAAGAACTTCTTCATCCATAGAGCTTTTTTGCAACCTTCTGTGATGGCAATATACTCAGCTTCAGTACTAGACAGAGCAACACACTTTTGCAACTTGGACTGCCAATAGATAGGTCCCCCCGCAAAAGTCATCAAGAATCCTGAAGTGGGCTTATTGGAGTCGACATCACCTGCCATATCTGGATCTGTATATCCAACCAGATTCGGTTCACCAGTACCAAAATATAAACATACCTTAGAAGTTCCTCTGAGGTATCTAAGAATCCATTTAACTGCGGCCCAATGCTCATTTCCAGGATTAGAGAGAAAACAACTAACCATACCAACTGCATAAGCTATGTCTGGCCTCGTGCAAACCATGACATACATCAGAACGCCTACTGCTGACGCATATGGAACTTTGCTCATCTCTTCCTTATCCTTCTCACTTGTAGGACACTGTTTAACAGAGAGCTTGAAGTGACCTGCAAGTGGAGTAGATACTACCTCAGCCTTGCTCATGTTGAACCTCTCAAGCACGGCTTCAACATAGCGCTCCTGAGATAGCCAAAGTTTCTCATTCTTCCTATCATTTGTTATCTTCATGCCAAGAATCTGTTTTGCAGGGCCTAAGTCTTTCATTGCAAAAGACTTACCTAAATGTCGCTTCAACTTCTCAATACTGCTAGCATCATGACCAACAATCAACATGTCATCAACATATACCAGCAGAATAATATAATCATCATCATAATATATCTTCACAAACACACAGTGATCAGAAGATGTTCTGGTATACCCTTGACCTATCATAAATGAGTCGAACTTTTTGTACCACTGTCTTGGAGCTTGCTTCAACCCATACAAGCTCTTCTTGAACTCTTTGACCTTGTCATCAAGCTTGAATCTCTCATCTTTTGGAACATGAACAAATGCCCTGTAGCAAAACACTCTCAAATAATCATAAGACACATCTTTTCCACTCCAAACTCTGTCAGGAACATCACCATCAAGAGCGGTAATTGGAGAAAGGTAGATCAAATCAACTGCAGTGCGCATAGCCTCCCCCTAAAAGCTCTTGGGAATCTTAGCATGTGAAAGCATACATCTTATCATTTTTTCAATTATTATGTTCATCCTCTCAGCTACGCCATTCAATCGTGGTGTCTTGGCTGGAGTCTTCTCAAGTCTGATCCCATGAGCTCTACAATAGCTCTCGAATGGCCCTCTGTATTCACCACCATTATCTGCTCTAACTGCCTTCAGCTTCTTTCAAGTTTCTCTTTCAACTCTAACATGAAACTCTTGAAGACATAAAAAACCTGATCTTTGGTTTTTAGAGCTAAGGTCCAGATTTTCCTTGAGTGGTCATCAATAAAGGTTACAAAATAGACAACACCTCTAAGAGTTTTATCTCGCATAAAACAAACATCAGTGTGAATCAAATCAAGAATATTTGATTTTTTATGTGGGGGATAAGTATGAAATGCTACTCTATGTGTCTTTCCAGCAATGCAATCAAGACAAGTTTTTAGAGGTGTACCTTGCAAACTTGGTAGGAGTTGCTTCCGGGTGAGGATCTGAAGGCTCTTCTCGCTCACATGGCCAAGTCTCTTGTGCCAAAGATCAATGTTGGCACCTTTCTGAATTACATTTGTCTCTCCCTTGCACAATTTTGCTTATGTGACATAAAGTGTATTCATCTTCTTTCCTTTTGCAACAATCAAGGACCCTTTGGTAAGCTTCCATCTACCTTCACCAAAATAGTTGCAATAACCATCATCATCTAGCTCACTGGCTGAAATCAAATTGAGACGGATATCTAGGACATGTCTCACATCCCTCAACACTAACTTCATCCCAAGATAAGTATCCAAGGAAATCTCTCCAATACCCACAATCTTTGAAGCATCATTGTTTCCCATCTTGACATTACCAAAATCACCAGAAGAGTACGAACTAAAGAAATCACCATGAGGAGTAACATGGAAAGATGCACTAGAATTAATGACCCAATCACTATCTTGACACACCAAACTAACACAACTGTCCTCAGAAACAATCACGACAACATCATACTACTGAACTGCATTTCCTTCTCCTCTCTTCTGCCTTTTACAAGTCCCCTTTTCAAAATCCCGCACGCATTCCTTATGTGACCCGGCTTGTCGCAGTGATAACATCGAATGTCTTTTGTGTTCTTAGACTTTTTCCTGGATGCATCATGTTTCCCATGTCTTTGTGGATATCTGTCTTTACTTCTACCACGTCTCACTGGCTTCTGAGAATCTAGAACATTAGAAGAAGATTCACCTCTTTATTTTATTCTTGCATTTTCATTAAGCAAACTGTCTTTAACCATCTCCATGGTCAAAGTCCCACCAGGTGCAGAAGTGCTCAATGAGACCACCAATGTTTCCCAACTATCAGGTAAAGACCCCAGAAGTAAGAGTGCTTGTAGCTCATCCTCAAGCTTAAGCTTCATACCTGTCAACTAATTCACTAACCCCACAAAGTCACTAGTATGCTCAATCATACTTTTCCCATCATTGAACTTCAAATTCACATGTCTCCTGATGAGTAGTACTTTGATTCTGAAAGTGTTTTTCTCATACAGTGCCTCCAACTTTTTCCATAAAGTATCTACTTTGGCTTCTTCTGCTATGTGATGGAATATATTGGGATCTACCCATTGCCTAATCGTAGCGGAAGCTTTTCATGTGCAATATAGCCCAATCCTCATCACTTTTATCTGTTGGCTTTTCTTTGCCCAACATCTGCAGAAAGAAATCTTTGAAGTAAAACAAGTCTAACATCTTTCTCTTCCAAATAGGATAATTCCCATAATTCAATTTCATCATCCCAAAAGAATTTTGCTCATCCATTTAAACACACAGATTCTCCAATATCTTTCCACAACCCAATCTGGCTTTGATACCAGTTTGTTGAGGATAAACACCAATGTGGAGATAAACAAAACAACCAAACCAACAATGCCTTGTGTGCTAAATGAGATAACCAATCAATTCAAATCAACCAAACCACCAATGCAAGGAAATAACCCCAAAGCAGTAAAGATGACACCGATATTTTTAACGTGGAAAACCCTCCAATACGAAGATAAAAACCACGGGATATAAACCATCTCAACAAACCTCCACTATATCAATAATAATGGGTACACAAATGTTCTCCCTAGCAATCCACACTAGAGGTTCATCAACAAACATCAACGATCATCAAGATAACACCTATCTTGGCTAATAACAAAAGATCATCACCTAATCGATGAATTCACAATAAAATCATAGGTTTAACAAATAAGGCTATGAGAAAAGTATTACCAAATTGGAGAAGCAAGGTTCTGAAGATGAAGATCCAACACCTTTTCTCTCTCTTCCTTCTTCCTTGTTGCAGCTTACGGCAGCTCTTTTTTTCACTCTTTGTTTTCTCTCTGAAATAATGGCGCAGCAGCTCTGCTCTCTTTCTGTAAAGTGGCGCACCCTTCCACATGCACATACACCACACTTTGTTTTTGTTTTTGTTTTTTTTTTTGTTTTAATTTGAACTTAGCCCTATTGAACTCAAATAAGTCAAAGCCCAATTAAATGGCAATGACCCAACAGAAAATTAGAATTGTTAGTTCATTTAATTCTGGTCAAACACCTATTTCCCAGCCCATCTCACTTTTTTTTTGTCTTACCTATCAATCTCAGGTCTCAGCCCATTTTTTGTGCTCAATCCCAATCTTGTGTTTGAATTGATCGCAGCCCACTACCATCATTGGTGACCAAAATATCTGGGCACGCACCAAAAAAAAGAAATTTGGAATAAAATAAAAATTAAAAAAATCTAATTATGCAATGGCCATCGGCTATTTGTGGCCCACAACCGTCCTCCGACATCCATTCACTTTATTTCTAATTATACTTCATTTTTTTTATTGAGTGTCACTTTATGTATATATTTTTTATAATTTCAATTACATCTAATTTAAATATTATAAAAATGTATTTAAATACATAAATAATTTCTAAATAGAGGCTAGATATTGAAGTATTTGTAATTTAGATTTTCATGTGTATATTTTGTATTGAGCATATATAGGAGAAACCCAACATTGGTAATTGAATATGTAATTTATAGAAGAAATGTCTCAATCCTGGATCGGATATTAAGATTTTGAATTGAGAGTTCTATGATCTTCGGGATCTGGATTGAGTAATTTTGTAAGCTTTTCATGTCCTGAATTTAGAATTATTCTTTCGGGTCCTGAATTGATAATTAAACTATATTTTGGATCCTAAATTGATAAAACTCTAATTTATATTTCATGTACTTGTAATTTAGGTTTTCAAGTGTTATATTTGTCTTTGTTATTTTGTGTTTTTATTTGTATTAACTGTTGAAATTTTTATTTATTAATTAAACAACATAATCTTTGCATAACAATTCATTTATTTAGTTACAAATTTAAAGTATTTTTAAGTTATATTATAAACAAAGAGAAATTAAAATTTTAATTAGAAACTTAGATTGTGTTAGGTCTCTAATGGTGAATGTAATAATATTATGTTGAAGATTGTATGTTGGATGAAAGAAAAATTAATATTTTAGTAAACAGTTGGGTCATGATGGAAAACTGATAAGGATAACTTAACAACTTTCCCAATAAAAAGAAAAAAAAGAGAGCAGTGTCATGAAATTGCGTGAGAAATCTGTCACCACTTATGTGTAGGTCCGTGTCGGTGATTGCGAGAGGGCCTGGGATAGAGAAACCAAGAATGTGATAGCTAGGAATCGGTTGAGAGAGGGTGAGCTTTTTAGGGCATTCGTTGTTGCGGTGGCTGCTCCTTTGTGTCCGATAAGGTTGTCTGTAGATTACAATAAATGGGGGCTAACTGATAAGTTCGTATTTACACTCACTTATCGCACTATTTTCTTATTTCTCTTATGTATTTTTGTTTATTTAGTTTAATAATTGGCTATGAGTATGTTTTAGTAAGTACTATGCTTGTAATGCTTAATTTGCAGGAAAATACGTCAAAAAGAAGGAAAGTTGGTTAGGAGATGAAGAAATCCGCACCAAAAGTCTCTGTTTCGACCGAAACATGAATATATCGATCGACGCACGAGAAAAAAATGAAGAATTTGGAGAGGAATTCTACGTCGACCGGCGCAGATTCATGTCGGTCGATGCAGAAGGGATTAATGAGGTTTCGAAGTTGACCGAAGTGAGATCGAAGTGGAGAGATTCAAGTCGACCGCTGCAATTCCATGTCGGTCAATGTGGATTTGTTTAAGGCAGAAACACGACTCTTTGAGTTCAAGTTCGAGATTTGAAGATATATTGACATATTCAACTTATCCCAAAAGTTTAAGACCACAAGGCCTAACCACTACTATATAAACTCATGAATTAGGGTTTTATTTCATCATTCAGTTTAGAATCAAGTTTAATATTCAATCTTTTATTCTCAAGAGTTGGAGAACTGGACCAAACATTTATTTTATGTACTTTAGTTTCAAGTATGTTTTTAATTAATGCAATCTTCACTTTTTATTTCAAGAGTTAGAGAGTTGGATCGAGCATTTATTTTCTGTACTTTAGTTTCAAGTAAGTTTTTAATTATGCAATCTTTACACTTTGTTTCAACATCTATTTTTAACATGTGTTTGATTTTTGATTTTTCACAAACAAACAATAGATTGAAAAAACCCTAAATTCAATGCATTTTTCCCTTGGGTTCGACAACCCTATGAATTTGATTTTTCACAAACAATAGATTGAAAAAACTGTGTCTAGTACATAAGATAAATTCAATGCATTTTTCCCTTGGGTTCGACAACCTCCGGGTTTATAAATTTATTTGCTCACTATTTCTACAATTATCTAGTAGATTTTCCAGTGATCACTAACCAAGTGAGAAATCTAAGCATAGTCTCACTTTCGGGTTTATAAATTTATCTGCTCACTATCTTATCGTGCAGATGCTGAACTGCCTCAGCCAGCTAGTCGGATCATTTCCTGGGCACAGGTATGTTAATGTAAAAAAAAACCTCAGCAATTTAATCATTAAATCACATTGGAACGTAAATAGGATCGAGACATACCTCCAACCATTGCGTGATTTATACGAATGAGCTTCAAGATTTTTTTTTTAATTTTAGCTAGCCTTCTCTAATTTTCCCTTCTTTGTATCAATGGTGTATCAGACTGGAGGAAAGGAAACTGCAGTGGACTGTATACTGAAAGAGTGTATATTTATAATATTAACTTAATAACTTTTCCCATCAGAGAAGCACGTACATCAGTTCCATAAAATAGAGATATGTTAACCACATAATAATTCAAAAATATTTAATTGTAGTATAAATAATTAGGAGATTAAGTAAAAGATTAAAATTAATCTAAGAACTATTTCTCTTAAAGCTCACCTCCTAAGCCTTCTCTTCTTTGTGTTTGCACATCGATTAGAGACTCGAACTGCTGCAGAGATAAAGAGGGGTGGCTGCGTGCTAGAAGATAGTTTCAGAGTAACGAGTTGTTAGGAATATTGAAACCCCTTGATCTTGATTGTATGTTTATTTGTTTTGGGACAGAAAAGCTCAAGTCAATCTAGTTTCTAGCAAATAAGTATCGAGTTGAATTGTAAAAGTCTTGTATAGGATTACTCGAGTTGTAACAGAACTAGAATAGAAGACTGAATAATGCAAAAATTGTCAGCACAAACAAAGATAGAAGAATGCTAAAAGAATCAGCATAAACGGAGATTGCTGAAGACACTAGTAAAAGGCTAGCAAACACTGAAGAATGTTGGACATGCTTAGAAGAATGTTGAAAGGATTAAAGCAAACGGATTGCTGAGATCTCAGCAAGAACTACTGAGATATCAACAAACACTCAACTGCCAGCAGACCTACAACAACAATCGACACACCATACGAAGTCGAGAATCAAGAGGATACAAATCACAAGGAGACCGGATGAATAATAGAGAAGGATAATCAACAGACACAAGGAAGGTTTCCAGATTTAAACTGAAAGATCCGTTCTGACAAATACGACCAAAGGACTTCGCCAATCAGAGAGAAGGGAGACCTGAAGAGTCTCTGCGATTTGCAGAAAAGGAAGAACAAAGATTGGCGAGCAAACCCTCTGAGTCGAACGGATACGATTCAAACAGCCGTTTGAATCTTCACCTATAAATAGGTGTCATCAAAGAGAGGTTTAGGGGTTAGCAAAAAATCTACAACAAGAAAGAAAAGAGATCTTAACACTCTCATACATACACGAACTCATATCCGAGCTTATACCTGATTGAAGCTTAACAAAAGCTTTCATACTTGAAGCTCGAGACCTTAGAAGTTTCTTCTTAGGTTATTTTTGGTAGAATGAATCTAGCGGTCACGTTATCATGGGCTACTGCCAACACACGGAAAGGTTCTGGGAAGAACTATAAAACTCCCACAGATCGACGTCCGAGGAGAAGGGAGGTTTGTTCTCACTCTAAGGAGTGTCAAAGGTGCAGATTGAAGACCTAGGTGCTTGAAGGTGCGCGCTGACCAGACGGAGGATTTGCTCAACATTAAAGATCAAGCCTGACCTTGTAATCAATCTATAGTGAACTTTCAGTCAAGAGGACTGAAGAGTGGACGTAGAACATTTGTTCGAACCACTATAAACCCTGTGTTCTTTTACTGCTTTATTTCGTTACGTTGTATATTGTGTATTCTTGAAACTCAACACATCAAGTGTTGAAGTATAATCTGCAACGAATCTAACGAGAACTCGAGCTTAAACATATTTGATAAACACTTGCTAAGTCGTGACCTTAGCAAGATAAGTGCAAGACATTAATAATACTTCCGCTGCATATACAAACACTCTGATCGGGGACCAACAACTGGTATCAGAGCGATTGGTCTTTACAGACTAGTTGCTTTTGAGTCGCTTAGGACCAGATCCATATTTTCCTTGCATATTTGTGTGTTTAGCTCAGGATAAAGACAATGGCGAACAACACGAAGTTTGCAAAGTTCACTCCAGAAACCAACTCCACCTGGAAGAAGAGGTCGTTGATCACGCTAATGAACATTTATTCAAAGATGAAGTAAGTGATCGGGAATGGACCAATCAGAATCCTAAAGGTGAAAACCCGGATCGGCGAAGGTGTTCAAGGACCAGGAGAAATGGTTGAGAAGCCATACAAAGAGTGGACCCAGGAAGATCGAGTTTGTGGTTAACTAGACTACGTAGCAATGGATTTGATCTTAAACTCTCTTTCACCATTTCTAATGGCAGAAGCCTTGGAATACAAGAATGCCAAAGAAATGTGGGATTTTCTTGTCACTCTAAGCAAAGAGACGTATCAAATGAAGATAAACAAGCTACAACAATGGGTGGATAGGTATGAGTCATTCCATATGATCCCTGGCGAAACCATCAAAGTTATGGAGGCCAAATTCAACTCCATCGTAGCATAATTAAAGAAGTTGGGAAGTACATATGAAATTCCTGACATGAACTCAAAGATCCTCTCAAAAATGTCAAAAGAAGACTGGTTTGTCAAAGTAACCAACCTGAAGGAGAAAGATTTTTCGACGATGATCACAAAAGATGTGTTCGCCCAGCTTCAGGCACACGAATGGGACATCATGCAGATCAACAAAAATGAAGCAGTACGTCCTGCAGTATCTATTGAAGAACCTATCAAGGAAGCAACATTCTTCGTAAAGAGAGACACACAGAAGTGCAAAACCAAGAGGACATTTCACTCAGACCGCCCAGCTCAATCTAGTCCAACCAAGAAGATCGCATCAACCACTGGGTCTCAAACTAAAGAAGCGGAATGCTCAGTCAGCGAGCTGGAGGAGCAGATGAAAAGACTACAGAAGCTGCTGCTAAAAGCTAAAGGCAAGAAGGAAGACCTCCAGCCAAACCAACCAGCAGACAACCGAACCACCAAGAAGACGCCGATAACATGCTACCAATGCAACTCTCCGGATCATCAAAAGTTTGAGTGCCCTCGAGTAGATCTAGATGAAAGGGAGCGATTAAGAAATCTTTTTGAAAAGCGCACGTCAAAGGCAGTCACCAAAGCTCTGTTGACCGGGATAGAAATAACAAACATCCCAGATCACGACGACGAAGGCTATTCAGCAGAAGATTAAGAGGATGTCCTCTTGGTAGTCATGGCCAACATCAATGATGATGCTGATGGAAATGAAGAGCAGATAGGAGAATCAGCCCTAGCTGTTACGAGAAACCATGTAACAAATTCTTTTATGACAGCTGCTTATACTTAAAAAAACTTGCATGATACTGCTGATTCATGTTGCTTAGAATCAGATGGAATAACCGTAGAATTTCTTTTAATTTTTTTCAAAGGTTCATGCATTGAAAGATATTTTGGTAAAAGAAAATTCCTCGCTGAAAACCTAACTTCTATCTTGACCAGTGAGATTGAAAAATCTAGGTCAGCAGACGAGGAACTCTCAAAACTGAAAAGTGAATTCTCTTCTCTAAATAAAAGTTTTGACTGTTTAAAACAAGAGAATGACGTTTAGAAAAACAAAAACTCCGTGAAAAATACCTGTCAATGTAGATTTTAAAAAAACACAAGAAATTTAGATGAAATCCTAAGTGTTCAAAGAAGTTCGAAATCCTAAGTGTTCAAAGAAGTTCGAAGAACTATGCTCGATTAGGTTTTGAAAAAGGAGAATCCAGCAATGCTGAATCCAGTAAATCAAAGAAGATTGTTTTTGTCCCAGCAACTGGGAAGGTTCAACAACCTGCTAGGAAAGATAAGAGGGATAATGCTAAATTAGCAACAACTACTCAGCATAAATGTTGGCAAACTAACGATCCCCTGCTGACTGCTCAGCAAAGACTGAATTATCTAACTGCTGAGAGAAAGCCAGCAAAGTCAAAGTATGCAACGCAGCAGACTATTCCATCTGCAAGGAAGGTTCATACAAATCCTAGCAAGTCTAAGCAATCAGCTGAGATTGCAAGGAAGCCAACATACACACCAAGTAGGAGGAACACCTACTTGAGGCCAGAGTCTAAGCCATTACATTTTCAAAAGACTATGAAGGCTCAACACACCACTACTACACACTTCTATGCTGATACAAAGTATTACTCCAATAAGAAGGGAAGGGTAGTAAAACGTGATGACAAGAAAAATGTCAAAATCACGATGGTCTGGATTCCTAAAGGGATAATCTAGAGAACTAATCCTGCAGGACCAGTAGTTAACTGGATACCTAAAATGTAATTTCTTTGTATGGCAGGAACAGGGTCTAGGAAGAAGAACTTCGAGAAAATTAAAAGAATAGATCCTAGACAGCGGATGCTCAGGTCACATGACAAGAGATGAAGATATCTTCACAGACCTCTAGAAGATTAGAGGACCTTCAGTCTCCTTCGGTGATAACTCAAAGGCTAGAGTAATCGGAAGAGGGTGCATCGAGTAAAATGGAATGCGAATCATCAACGTGGCCCTTGTCGACAGCCTCAAGCACAATCTACTGAGCATCAATCAGCTAAGTGAAAATGGATATATTGTTTCTTTCTTTGATATTGGTTGCGAGATTGCTGACAAGACCACTGGAGACATAAAGCTCAGAGGAGTCAGGAAAGCAGGACTCTACGTTGTTGATTGGGAAAGTGGTCAGCAAGCCTCATGCTTCATCGCATTCAGCAAAGAAGAAACAAACTGGCTTTGGCACAAAAGGCTAACATACTTAAACTTTAAAACTATCAATTGTATGACTAGAAATAACATTGTTACAGGACTGCCCAAAGAGACCTTCAAGAAGGAAGGAGTATGCAGAGCTTGCCAACAAGGAAAACAAGCAAAGAAGTCTTTCAAATCCAATCTAGAAAATGCCACATCAACTAGAATCCTTGAGCTACTGCACATGGATTTATTTGGCCCTGTGACTCCACCCACCGTAGGTAACAAACATTATACTCTAGTAGTTATTGATGACTATTCCAGGTACACGTGGGTGAGACTACTCAAGAGCAAAGATGAGGTGAAGATAGTCCTACTAGAGCTGATACTTCGAGTACAAAATGACAAAGAGCTCACGGTAAAAAGAATAAGGTCCAATAATGGTACCAAATTCTGTAATGGAGCAATAATGGATTTCTGCGCCGATGCTGGGATAAGACATGAAAGGTCCACTGCAAGAACACCTCAGCAGAACGGTTTGGAAGAACAGAGGAACTGAACTCTACGAAATATATCATAGTCGTAAGCCTTCCTTAGCTCATCTTCGTGCTTTCAGTTCACCATGTTATATCCAAAATAATGGGAAGTCTAAGTTAAGTACTATCTCTCCCGAAGCTGATGAAAGAGTGTTCCCTGGATATGGGCATCCTTCTCACAAGGGTTATAGAGTGCTTAACAAAACCACCAAGCTTGTGGAAATAACATGAAATGTTATTTTTTATGAAGCTACTTTAGTGCGTAGGACCATGAGAAGACAGAAAGATGTGATGCATGAAACCGATAATGTCAATGGACTTTCGGGCTCGAATACTTCTAAAGCTGAACCGATCGATTCGATTAGGTTGATGAATGAATCTTCATCTATGCTGGAGATCTTAGCTGATCAGGCAAACAACTGAGATGGCCGGTGATGCACCTGGTAATGCTGAGGCCACCCTAAATCCTCTCATTGAGCTCACGTTTCAAGGGAAAAATTCAAGAAGGAGAAACCAGTTAGCAAAACAATGACGTTGCTGAGAATCCCCAAAATCGCGAGAGGACTACTGAAGACAACATTGCTGATATGGACCAGGAGCAGACTGTTGAAGACAAATGTATTACTCCAACAAATACAGACTCAACAGATGACACATCAGAAGACAATCATTCAACAAAAGTTAACCCAACAAGTGTAGCGGACAACTTGAACAATCTACAACTTGTTGATATACCTGTTTCTGGAAGTCAAATTGGAGCATCTGATAGTCAAACCATTCCAGTTACGGAGCTGCAAAGACCGAAATGGCTGCTAAGAGATTATCCTTCAGAAGCAATATTAGGAGATCTTGCAGATCCAATTCTAACCAGACACAACAGTATGCTAGCTTGCTATATATTTTAGGAGGAGCAGACCAAAGTTGCAGACGCACTTAAATCAGTCGATTGGATCAACGCGATGCAGGAAGAATTGTCAGAATTCACGCGGAATCACGTTTGGGATCTCGTCGATCGACCAACACATCAATTGGTGATAGGCACCAAATGCGTATTTAAGAACAAGCACGATGAAAATGGACTCGTCGTTTGCAACAAAGCTAGGCTTGTAGCTAAAGGATATGCACAATGCAGAGGGATAGATTTCGATGAAACATTTGCTCCAGTAGCTCGGCTGGAAGCAATCAGGTTATTCCTTGCATATGCTGCTCACCATGGTTTCACTGTTTTTCAGATGAATGTCAAGACTGCGTTTCTGAATGGTGAATTGAAGGAGGAAGTCTACGTGGAGAAACCTTTGGGATTTGAACGCGGAAACAAGGTGTACATGTTGAGGAAAGCTCTATATGGTCTGAAGCAAGCCCAAGAGCTTGGTATGAGATGCTATCACAGTTTTTGTTGAAGAATGGATTCAGGAAGGGGAAGATCCATAGGACATTCTTCTTGATCAAGGATGCTGAAGATATATTGCTCGTCTAAATCTATGTGGATGACATCATATTTGGATCTAGGAATCTAACCCTATGTGAAAAGTTTGCTCAACTTATGTAGACTAACTTTCAGATGAGCATGATGGGAAATATGTCATATTTCTTAGGTCTGCAAATTTAGCAATCCAACGATGGGATATTCATCCACCAGAAGAAGTATACAAAGGATCTCATCAGAAAATTCTGTTAAGAGAAGACAAAGACACTGCAGATTCCCATGAGTACAACATGTCAAATATCATTATATGAAGAAGGCGAATCCGTAGACCCAACCGCTAGCAGGCCAGACATTTCTTATGCTACAGGCGTTTGTGCTAGATATTAAGCAAATTCGAAGAAATCGCACATGGAGTACGCGCGAAGGATTGTTAAATATCTGAAAGAAATAGAATCCTTACGAATTTGGTACCCAAGAGCAGATGATCTTACACTCGTTGGATATTCAGACTCTGACTTCGGAGGATGCCGAATTGATCGAAAAAGTACGAGTGGGACATGTCAATTCCTTAGACACAAGCTGATAAGCTGGTTCAGCAAGAAACAACACTCCGTAGCAACGTCCATAACAAAAGCTGAATATGTGGCTGTTGCGAGCTTCTGTACACAGGTGCTGTGGATCAAGCAACAACCTCAAGATTATGAGGTCAGTAACGGATGCGTTCCAATATACTGCGAAACAACAGTGTAATGTGCATCATGAAGAATCCAGTGCATCATTCAAGGACGAAGCACATTGACATCAGACATCACTTCATCCGAGACCTCGTTGAAAAGAAAGATATCTCCGTCTATTATATTAGGACAGAAGACCAGCTAGCAGACATATTTACCAAACCGCTAGTAGAAAGCAGATTTAAAGATCTCTGTCTTAAACTTGGTTATTGGAATTAGACGAGGCTGCGAAAGAATGAGGCCCAACTCTCATTCTGTTCTTGGGTTTCTTGGATTTTTGTTTGGATTTTTAGGATTTCTTAGAATTTTTGGAGATGATGCGGAATAAGAGTGTGTCCAAGCTCACACTCTTCAAATTACTAAAAGTTTAGTCGGAACGCTGAGTTCCAGTTCTCAGCAAAATCGACAACAAATTACTGAACTCTATTGTTTTAGCAGACAAGATAAGAAAATGCTGAGTCCCAGCTCTCTGCACAAGGAGAAGACTGCTGAATCAATGACTGCTGAATTAATCTTGGGAAATTGATTAGATATGAGGAATCAAAATCAGGATATCTCAACCAACGAAACAATTACAAAGTTCATTAATGGATTAAATTAATGAGGAGACGATTAATATTTGCTATCATTACCGAAGATCCCACTCAAGGCTCGAGATGATTCAGTTCCGGAAATGGTGTCTCGAATGGCCACGTGCAAAGTTTTGCCAAAAACATTGGTTCCCAAGGAAGATGAGTTGATTGGTCGAACAAATCTCAAGGACGGGTACGCATATTTAAAGGGAGGTTCTTATGCTTAGAAGATCATAGCCAAACCTCTGAAAACCAAACCCGTTAAATGCCTTTCATCCCCTCCGTTTAAACCTGTTGCTCGAGAAAAATCAAAATGTTGTCCTTCACCATCTCACCAAAATACCTTCAAGATGGGTTCAAGCAACGTGATTTGGAAGTCTCCAAATTTAGAGGAAGAGTCGTAATCTTCACAGAGATCACATCTAAGAAGATTCTCTCAATTCTTAGTTCACCGCTGACGATGGGATTTCTGATATTAGATCCGGATGGAGATAGGAGATCTATTCCGTCAGGTCATGACAACTTTCTCATTGGAGAAATATAAGCTTGTCAGGTGGGTTTGAGGATGGATAATCCTTAGTCACATGGTTTGGGAACACATTTGGGTGAGGGTTCTCAAATTACTCATTCCTCATCTCTTCTTCGAGTGTTTCAAACGCTTGGAAATCAAAAATGAAGAGGAGATGGATGAAAGGCTTGTGGATGGAGTAGATGCGACTCAAATGCATCTGCTTGGCATCTAGAGCTAAGCGCGAGCATGCAGGCGTTGCAGATGTTACCCATCCTACAAAGTAGGAAACATTTGTGTGACTTTTGGTGCTAATGGGAAGTGCGGACAAGAGCACCGACCTGAGCAGATGGTGAGATCTGCTAGTGTCGGACTTCTTTTGCAAAGGCAGCAAGATTGTCCGCAGGCTGAAAGAGGAATATATTTCTCCAAGGTGTAAAGAAGGAGATGAGGTGACAAGAGACATCTCTTAGCCAATAAGAAGTTGTTGCGCAAGTGAGGTGACTTGCAGCAGCGAGCTCGGGGAGGAGACTAAGAAGGAGCAGATCTAGCAAAGACGTTATTTGGAGCAGTCTGAAGAAGAATTGATCATTGTAACTTGTAGTATTATACTTGCGAAGTGTAACTCTTGTAAATTAATGATATCAATAAAAGAATATGCTCGTTTTGATGACAATACTCTGTTGTCTCAAAAACTATAACTACCTAAAACAAAATTCTAGATCATTACATTCCTTGTGTAAATAGAATCCTATATAAAATTCTTATGATTTTCCTTGGTTAAAAATTCAAAATTGTAAAGGAAAATCAAAAGATAGGAATTTCTTAAGTGTCTCTCCAAATACAAAGTCGGAAGCAAAGTGCTTGATGGTTGAAATGAAAGATCTTTATCAAGCAAACACTATCTGCTGACTGCTGAGTCCAAGCTCTCAGCAGATTCCCGATGATTACTGAGTCCGAGCTCTCAGTAAAGACTCTTTGAACATAAAAGATTCAAGCAATTAAAAAGAGTCTAAAACTGCTGCTGAATCCAAGCTTTCAGCAGATATCCGGTGAATGCTGAGTCCAAGCTCTCAGCAATATGATATTGTTTGCTATATTCTGACATATCAGACAAAACCGGAGGATAGGTTACTGAGTCCAAGCTCTCAGTAAATAGACTCTTTGATCCTTAAACGATCAAAATTATTTAAGAGTCTGTTTCATGTATTGAGTCCAAGCTTTCGGTGGAATCCCGAAGACTGCTAAGTCCAAGCTCTCAGCAGATGTCCGTAGATAGCTAAGTATGAACTCTTAGCATACTCATATTGACAGCTGAATCCAAGCTCTCAGCAGATGACTATTGTCTATGGAATGTCAAGACCTTAGAAGAATTAAGCTAAATACTGATGGGTTTTGTATACTGAAAGCATTTATTACAATGTGTATACAACGGTTTATTTCTCCTATCTGTTAACAATCGTACATGTATAAACAATGGTATCCTCTTGTCTCACTGATAGGGACGATCATACGGCGTGTTGTAGATCGCAGAAGACAATATGATCACTTGACCTAGTGAGACATAAACATGATCACAGCCGAGACAGCGTATGAGGATACGTCTGTCCGGATGGCTGCGACATTGTCGGAATAAGTAGTCTGTCTTGGTTACTTGACATGCTGGTACGCAGAGGTGGCGTATTGATGGACCGCAGTGAGATATATTCGTCTGTCTGACATCAACGAATAAAAGATCTCGTTATATTGATTGAGTCCAAACCCTAACGAAGATTCAGGGGTTTGCACGGGTTGACTGTTGCTTTAACTTGTCATGGTGGAGAGCCAACACAGCGCGCTCGTATATCCACATCTTGGGTAACAGCAGTTTGTGTAGTACCGCTTGAGACTGAACTTAGGTAACCATATCCGAGTAATAGGATGGGGACATTCCATGAGGAGCTCAATAACATTCATCGTGCCAAAGTCCTGCAGGCTGATTAAGTTCAGGCACGAGTGATAAGGTATGAGTGGTACTACTCAGGAATGATAAGATATTAATTAATTATAGTTAGAGCTTGTCAGAGGCTCCGATTAATTAATGAATGTCCGGTAACCTTAAATATGGGGATTCTCAATTAATGCAACTCGTTCTCACAACGTGGTAATAAAGGGGTAGGTCAGTATTAATTCTGTGGTGAAAAAGAATTAATATTAATTAATCAATTGTGTCCTGGGTTGTGGACATGGGAATTAATTAATTTATAGGCCCACTTTATTATTTGCATTAGGTCCCAGGTCTGGCCCAATTAAATATGCTGAATTGAGCCCAAAGAGCCCATTAGGGATAAAACCCTAGGTCTATAAATAGACAGCTCTCTCTCATAAGTTGTAACACAGTTGAAAAACACAAACCCTAGAGAGAGAGTGAGGGGCGCCATTTTTGGAGTTCAAGGAGGAGAATTTCGATTCTGGTCCTGCTCAGAATACAGTTCTACGGAGTCCTCACCAGTAGTAGATCTGATCAGCATTGGGACACAGCCCTGAAGATCTAATCTGGAGAACAGATTTCTCTTCTCTTCTCTTTCTGTTTTTCGATTTTAATCTAGAAATTAGATCTCTAATTTCTATTTCCGCAGATTAAATCGGATCGCGTGGTTGAATTGGATTTTGGAATTCAAACGCGAAAGATCGGTTCAGACGCAACGGAGTTACGGTAAACCCTAAAATCCACAATTTTGTATTAAATTCATAGGAGCATGCTAGGGTTTTGAGAATAATTAATTATGAGCAATATCCATAGATCGATCCGGTTCAGTTTGGTTTTGGTGATTCGGTTCACGTTAAAACCCTACAATTGGTATCAGAGCCAGGTTTCTGATTTATAGCTCTGTTGTTCATAATTAAATTCGATATTATGCATGTATGAATTTATTATTGTGGATGTTGGTTTTTGTTCCTCGTGGCAACCCGTTGATTCAGCCCGCGGTGGTTTATCCGTGTAGGGCTGAATTGTTTTGTAAAATCACGAGAAAATCCGTGATTAGAATAGATTTGAAATTGTAATAGAATAGAATTTTCTGTAATTTTAAATCTGTAATTGAACGGGTCGAGGATGAAGAACGAAGACGGAGCCGACGAAGGGACGGCAGAGGGCACGGCGGACGACGGTGGGCGCGGCACGCGGCACGCGGCACGCACGGCGCGCACAGGGCGCAGCGCTGGGCTGGGTGCGCGCGAGCACGTTGCACGGCCGGCAGGCGCGCGGGGCGCGCGCGCACGGCACGCGGTGCTGGGCGCGGCCCTGGCCGGCGGCGGACTGGCTGTGGCGACGGTCGGTGGTCGGCGGCGGCTTCGGTCGTCGTCGGCTGCTGCTGTCCCGTCGCGGTGGCTCGTGTTTTGGTGGTTTGTGCAATCCTGTGTAAACCCTAGGTTTGCATTAGGGTTAGGGCAAATCATCAGATCACAAAGGCCTAAAAATCCAAAAGATTTGGTGTATCAAGATTTGAAGGCCCTTGAAGATTTGAATTTATCCATTAAATTCAAAATTCAAATTTGTAATAGATAGATATTATTTTCTATTTATTTTGGGGCCACGAGGAATTTTTGTTTGCCTTAATTGTCCTCGTATGATATGTGATTTATTTATGTGCGCAATTAAGCATGTGTAGATAATAGGAAAAGCATGTTTTACTGCTTTTATTATTTACAGCTTTCCAAGCATGCTTATGTGATTAATTTATTTTGTTGGATTATAATTTGGGAATTTTTGGGCTTGTTTAATTACATGCAAAAATTTGGAAAATATAATGACAAAAGGAAATTATGTGTGCGCATAAAGAAACCTTTTAAAAGAAAAATACTACGCAGATTTTTTTAATTAAAATCAATAGACCTCCACAAAGCGGTCCTAGGCTGTAAGTGTATCTCTCGTTCTAGTAAACGTCTACGAGTGTAGCTTGCTAGTTCCCGGAGGTGCATGGGTACGGTTGTTGGGATTTCTAGACAAACAATTTAAATCATGTGAATAGTGGGAGGGCTTTGCGTAAACGTCTACGAGTGTAGCTTGCGTAGACCTCTTTCACAAGTATTCTAGGATTGATTTAAATTAAAGATAACAAAAGCTTTGAGGGCTGTGCGGTATGGTTACGTGCCATGCTAAACTGTCTCTTTTGGCCGGAGTTAAATTTGTGGTTAATTGCTTAGAAGCATCTTAGAATATAATGCAAGAATTGCATCCCTGTTCTTGAGAGATGGCTTGGTCTAAGGTTTTCACCAATTATTAATTTCTAGTGTCAAAAGCATCCCGACATGGTAGTGAAATTAAATGGATTGGGGCTTAAAACCCGCAGTTCTGGTTGAGGGTGACATCGTAAACGTCTACGAGTGTAGCTTGCGGTGGGAACTCTTGGGCAATTAGTGGAAAACATTTGTATTTGATTTATTAAAAGTTTTTCAATGCATTTATTTTCGAAGTTCAACATGTATGTTATTATTTAAGAATCTTTATTGTTTCAGATATGTCTAAGTCTACTGTCGATCATATACTTGCTCTCAATCCTCTTACTGGTCCAAACTTCCATGAGTGGAGATATTGCATTGAGTATATTCTCCTGACTAAGCAACACATGTTTGTTCTCACTATGATGCCACTTGCCCCACGTTACCATAAAGTATCTAGACGAGAGAAGGAGTTCTATGACAGTTGGGTGGCTTCTGAGGATTTTACTTACAAGTTAATCTCAGATAACCTTTCTAGAGAACTTAAGCTCAAGTACATGGGCTATTGTAGCTCTGTAGGAATCTGGATGGACTTGGTGCGTACGTATGGTGAAGTGGAACGAACTGTCAACTGTGATTTCGTTAGAGACCTTGTCTGTAAGAGAATGGTTGATGGCAGTTCGGTGACACTGTATGTGATGATCATGGATAATACCATGAAACGATTCACACGTGGAGGTGGAAATATCAGCGATCGGGCCAAGATCGATATTATCCTGAACTCATTACCACTTTCTTTCTATGACTTTAAGAAGGATGTAGCTAAGAGAAGTGAGTACTCTTTCAAGGAGTTGCTTACTGATCTCGTAGCAGGACAGTCCTTTGTACCTTCATGGGAGTCTGAGTTATCAGATCTTGAGCACAGCTTGGGCACATTGAAAGATGTGGTTCATACTGTGTGCAAGAATATGATTGATCGCAGATCACGTGAGAGAAGGTCAAATTAAATGAAGGTGGTTGGTGTCACTTCAAGTGAGAAGGCATGCGGAAGCAAGGGACAAGGTACGTCATTTGCATTTGTAACGGAAACATGTTTAGCATCGGTTTCTACTCATTCGTGGGTAGTGGATACTGGAGCTACTGATCATGTTTGTTACATTTTGCAGGGGTTCACACCGAGGAGGGTGTTGAAGAATGACGAGGTTACCATCTCGATGGGGAACGCAGCACAAGTGAGTGCAGCTGCCATTGGAGATTTCACCTTGTACTTTGATGATTCCGTTTTAACATTGAGAGATGTTTTGTATGTGCCGGATTTTCGGCGGAATCTTATTTCAGTTTCCAAACTTTATGTTGATGGATATTCAGTTATTTTTGACAGTGTTGTTTCTATCATTGGTAATAACGGTGTTATCTGTCGTGGAATGCTGAATAATTCTCTCTATGTTGTTAACTGTAATCATAAGTCTCCCGCAAGTATTGCATATAATTCATCTGTAATTGATAATCCTAGGAAGAGAAAACTTACTTCTTCTGATGAGGATCTTACATATCTCTGGCACTTGAGACTGGATCACATCAGCTTGAAGCGGATTCAGAGACTTGCAGATGACGGTACATTGGACTTAGTCCGGGTTGTACCTTATCAAGTCTGCGAATCCTGCATCGAGGGCAAGATGTCTACTAGGCCTTTCAAGGCTAGTCAGTCTCGAGCAGAGGAAGTGTTGGAATTGATCCATTCTGACTTATGTGGACCGATGTCCACGCAGGCTCGTGGAGGGTACGAGTACTTCGTCACTTTCATTGACGATTACTCAAGGTACGAATACGTTTACCTGCTTCGCTACAAGTCTAAATGCTTTGAGAAATTCAAAGAGTTCAAGGCTGAGGTAGAAAAGAAGGTCGGGAAAACTATCAAGTCACTGCGATCTGACCGCGGTGGCGAATACCTCGGTAACGAGTTTCTGCAGTATTTTTCAGAAAATGGGATAACATCCCAGTGGACTGCACCGGGTACTCCCCAGCAAAACGGTGTAGCTGAAAGAAGAAATAGGACTCTCCTAGAGATGGTAAGGTCAATGATGAGTTATGCAAACTTACCAATTTCGTTTTGGGGCTACGCATTGGAGACAGCAGCTTACGTGCTTAATGTGGTGCCTTCTAAATCAGTTCCTAAGATGCCTGCTGAACTCTTCCTTGGTCGCAAACCCAGTTTGTGCAAGTTTAGAGTATGGGGCTTTCCGGCACACGTACTGTCGAAGGAACCTGATAAGTTAGAAAGCAGGTCAAAAGTAATACTGTTCATAGGGTATCCTAGGCAAACGAAAGGTGGTTACTTTTACTGTCCTGAGAGTCAAAGGGTCGTTGTTAGCACCAACGCTAGATTCTTGGAGGACGAGTATGTAAGTAATCACAGGTCAAGGAGTGATGTCGTTCTTCAAGAAATTGAGAATGAGAATGCAATTCCAAGGGAAGGGGAACATGTAGATGTGGGTGCACCTGTGAGAGGTACATCACCACAGACACGTTCTTCAGTGCAAGGTGCAGGACCACAAGTCACTGCACCTACTACTGACACGGCACCGATGCCTCGTCGCAGTGGGAGAGTTATTTTCCAACCTGAAAGATACATGTTCGTGGGTGAGTCTTCGAACTTGAGCCCGGAAGACGGACATGAGGACTCTGACCCATTGACTTACGAAGAGGCAGTGCAAGACAAGGATGTTGCCAAATGGCAAGTCGCCATGGATTCTGAGATAGAATCCATAACTGCTATGGATGTATACGAGAAAACCATTTTGTCGGATGGCTTTAGGTCCATAGGGTGCAAATGGGTATACAAGAGAAAGAAAGGGGCGGATGGAAAGATTACGGCTTTCAAGGTCAGGCTGGTGGCAAAGGGTTATAGTCAGAAAGAGGGCATTGACTATGACGAAACCTTTTCACCCGTAGCCATGCTTAAATCCATCCGGATACTCCTTGCCATAGCTGCGCATATGGACCTCGAGATCTGGCAGATGGATGTCAAAACCGCTTTTCTAAACGGTTACCTTGAAGAAGGTAGAGACATCTATATGCTGCAACCCGAGGGTTACTTAAGCAAGGGCGAAGAACATCTTGTCTGGAAGCTTATGAAGTCCTTGTATGGACTTAAGCAAGCTTCAAGGTCGTGGAACTTACGTTTCAACGATGTGATTAAATCCTATGGATTTGCACAGTTGGAAAACAAAAGTTGTGTTTACCGACTTTGTGTCAGTGGGAGCGTGGTCTTCCTTGCACTATACGTTGATGACATACTCCTATTTGGAAACAACGAGGGAGTGATGTCCGAAATCAAGGTTTGGTTATTCGAACAGTTCCAAATGAAGGATCTGGGTGAAGCTGGCTACATTCTTGGGATTAAGGTCTTACGAGATCGTAAAAGAAGAATGTTAAGCTTATCTCAGGCGTCCTATGTGGATACTGTGATAGCCCGGTTCAGCATGCAACTCGCCAAGAAAGGCTTGCTACCTTTCAGACATGGCGTTCGTCTTTCTAGTGGGCAGTGTCCTCAGACACAGCGGGAGAAAGACGAAATGAGTCTTGTACCATATGCTTCGGCTGTGGGTATTCTCATGTATGCGATGCTGTGTACCAGGCCAGATATCTGTTATGCCGTTGGCATGGTAGCTAGATATCAGTCTAACCCTGGACAGGCACACTGGACTGCTGTAAAGCATATCCTCAAGTATTTGAAAAGAACTAGGAATTTCTGCCTAGTTTATCAAAGTGAGGATTTGTGCCCTGTGGGTTATACGGATTCGGATTTCCAAGGGGACCAGAATGAGAAGAAATCGACCTCAGGTTATGTGTTTACCCTGGGAGGAGGAGCTGTATCTTGGAGGAGCTCAAAGCAGAAATGCATTGCTGACTCCACCATGGAGGCGGAATATGTCGCCGCCTCCGACGCCTCGAAAGAGGGGGTGTGGCTCCAGAACTACCTTTTAGAGTTGAGCGTGATCCCGAGTTTGCCGAGGAGCATCACAATTTATTGTGATAACTCTGGTGCGGTGGCAAACTCAAAGGAACCGCAGTCTCACAGGGCAAGCAAACGCATAGAGAGAAAGTACCATATCATACGAGAAATCGTATCGAGGGGCGATGTGCTGATTAAGAAGATTGACACACTGACAATCTTGCTGATCCGTTTACAAAGAGCTTGCCGCAGAAAGTTTACGAAAGACATATTTGTGAGCTGGGTCTGAGGTGGATGCCGACCACTGATAGTGGTTAAAGACAACAGACTAGATAGACAGACTGTATACTCTGTAATAGCTTAGTTATGCTTTGAGTATAAGTGGGAGATTGATGGGTTTTGTATACTGAAAGCATTTATTACAATGTGTATACAACGGTTTATTTCTCCTATCTGTTAACAATCGTACATGTATGAACAATGGTATCCTCTTGTCTCACTGATAGGGACGATCATACGGCGTGTTGTAGATCGCAGAAGACAGTATGATCACTTGACCTAGTGAGACATAAACATGATCACAGCCGAGACAGCGTATGAGGATACGTCTGTCCGGATGGTTGCGGCATTGTCGGAATAAGTAGTCTGTCTTGGTTACTTGACATGCTGGTACGCAGAGGTGGCGTATTGATGGACCGCAGTGAGATATATTCGTCTGTCTGACATCAGCGAATAAAAGATCTCGTTATATTGATTGAGTCCAAACCCTAACGAAGGTTCAGGGGTTTGCACGGGTTGACTGTTGCTTTGACTTGCCATGGTGGAGAGCCAACACAGCGCGCTCGTATATCCGCATCTTGGGTAACAGCAGTTTGTGTAGTACCGCCTGAGACTGAACTTAGGTAACCATATCCGAGTAATAGGATGGGGACATTCCCTGAGGAACTCAATAACATTCATCGTGTCAAAGTCCTGCAGGCTGATTAAGTTCAGGCACGAGTGATAAGGTTTGAGTGGTACTACTCAGGAATTATAAGATATTAATTAATTATAGTTAGAGCTTGTCAGAGGCTCCGATTAATTAATGAATGTCCGGTAACCTTAAATATGGGGATTCTCAATTAATGCAACCCGTTCTCACAACGTGGTAATAAAGGGGTAGGTCAGTATTAATTCTGTGGTGAAAAATAATTAATATTAATTAATTAATTGTGTCCTGGGTTGTGGACATGGGAATTAATTAATTTATAGGCCCACTTTATTATTTGCATTAGGTCCCAGGTCTGGCCCAATTAAATATGCTGAATTGAGCCCAAAGAGCCCATTAGGGATAAAACCCTAGGTCTATAAATAGACAGCTCTCTCTCATAAGTTGTAACACAGTTGAAAAACACAAACCCTAGAGAGAGAGTGAGGGGCGCTGTTTTTGGAGTTCAAGGAGGAGAATTTCGATTCTGGTCCTGCTCAGAATACAGTTCTACGGAGTCCTCACCAGTAGTAGATCTGATCAGCATTGGAACACAGCCCTGAAGATCTAATCTGGAGAACAGATTTCTCTTCTCTTCTCTTTCTGTTTTTCGATTTTAATCTAAAAATTAGATCTCTAATTTCTGTTTCCGCATATTAAATCGGATCGCGTGGTTGAATTGGATTTTGGAATTCAAACGCGAAAGATCGGTTCAGACGCAACGGAGTTACGGTAAACCCTAAAATCCACAATTTTGTATTAAATTCATAGGAGCATGATAGGGTTTTGAGAATAATTAATTATGAGCAATATCCATAGATCGATCCGGTTCAGTTTGGTTTTGGTGATTCAGTTCACGTTAAAACCCTACAAATACTGAGTCCAAGCTCTCAACAAGTATAAAAGGTCAAAGGAACACTTAGATCCCAGTAGAATATATGTTCAATGCTGAGTCCAAGCACTCAGAAAACCTCTGTTATCTATAGTATTTAGCAATCTAAAGGATCATTAAATGATCGTATGCTGAGTCCAAGCTATCAGCATGGGACTTCTAAGTTGCTGAATGTACTACCTTCAACAAATGCCTTTTTGCATGCTGCATTCGGCCCAACAAACAAAAGAGAGATAATCAATTCAAATCTCTCGAAAGGCGGGATTATATGAATGACGGAGCTGCTATGGAGTCTACATTAATTGAAAAGACAAAATATATTAATGGCAGAATCATCCAACCATTCCAGTCCCCCTGCCAAATCCTCCGGAAGGCCACGCATACCCGGAGAACCTGAACAATCCCATCCCACATTCATAGGTGTATTCAAGAAGGAGCAGATTGATTAATCAATCTCTTACTATCGCTTGGTGGCCATTTCTCATGGAAAGGCACCAGGTGAACTCACCTTCGAACAGAAGAGGGCGGCTCAAGTGAAGAAGGACAAGATACTCTACGAGCCATTGTTCAGAATGCACTCCTGCGATAGACTCATCGACAAAATTGACCGAGAAGGCCTTCATAAGTACATATTTGCGGAACCTCTCAAATTCCGGCGATACATAGTTGCGGAATTCTTTGCCCGTGCAGTGGTTGACAAGAGTGAAAATTTTTTCACCACGAGTGTCTTGGGCATGAAGATCATAGTAAGCCCAGAGGTGTTAGTAGAGAAGTTTGGCCCACAAGTAGAAGGAGAAGATGTAGCCAACTATAAAATCAATGATGAAGAAGAGATGCAGAAACGATGGCAAAGATGGAAGAATGATACCTTCACAGAACCGTGGAAAGTGGCCGCACCTCTAAGATCACTGGAAGAACCCATGAAGAGCCTAGCACCGATTGTGATAAGAATGCTGGTAGGCGAGGTTGGTTCACTCTCAGAACTTAATGCTAAGAAGTTTGCTGTGATGATGGCGATTGATGATCATGTCCGTGGAAATTGGGCAAAGTTCATCTACACCAAGTGGCTGGCGCACGTCTACAAGAACAAGAATGCCAAAAAAGGCATACGTTCACCCAAGATGTGGGTTTTGGAATCAAGATTAGTCATTTTGTTGAGGGCATCATAGCCCAAGGAAAGCGCTACCGCGGTGAAGATTTGCTGCACACCGATTACATACCGCCAACTAAGAAGCAACAACCGTCCAAGAACTTGAAAGAACCAATTATTCTAAGAGGGAAGAGCAATGTCAACCCTGAACAATCGGTTTCTGATTAAGAAGAACCGTACCAAGGAGATGCTATCCTATCAACTGCTATTCCACTCACTAATGAGGAAATTGAGGATAAACGAAGGAAAGCAGACCAGGATTCTTTGTTAAAAGAATATGAAAGTTTGGTCGACATCACACAACTGGATCCCCCTGAGCCAACCATTACGAAGAAAAAGCACACACATAAGAGCCCTCAGCAGAGGAAGAACAAGCCAACGGGTGATGAAGACAAAGCCAAGAAAAGAGGAAAGAGTGATCGCTTTCAAGGATCAATAGTCGAGGTCACCATACCGGTAATAGACACATCTCTACCGATTCCAAATGTCACCAAGGATACTGATGCAGTGCCTACCGAGTCATCCTCTAAGGACGCAAAGAGAAAGCTAGAGTTCTCTGGAGAGGAGTAGGCATGGAAAAAGAGGTGACAGGAGAAATCTCTGAAAAAGGCATGTGAGCAGAAGACATTGGACAAATCTATGTTGAAGATGACTCTCGTACAAAGGGATGCTAATTTCGAGCAAGTCAAAGCTGTTTACGATGAACGAAATGCCAAGATTCAAGCCGGTGATCAACCTGGACGCATCACCAAGAAGGATATTGAGAAGGCACAAACTGCGAAAGGCAAAACTAAGGTTAGCAATGTCAAAGAAAGGATTGTAAATCTAGATGCCATGATGGATGCAAAATTTGACAAATGGCAAAGGAAATGAGCATTCATGGATTTACAAGGAGTTGTGCTAGAGAGATTCGAGGAATCAATGATGCAGCAGACTCCTGCGCAAGGAGGAAGGAGCTCTGCAACTTTGACTGTTTAGCCCGTCACTACAAGGGGGAAGGGATGGTGCTGATGTTAACACTGGGAAAGCTGTTCAACAGGCTGCTACGCCAGGAGGTAGCAGTATGGTGAAAGGAAATTTGGAACAGACTGCTGCGCAAGGTGGAAGCAGTTTTGTTGTTGAAAAAGTAATTGAGGATGAACAACTGGCTGAGCAAGGAGAAAGTCAGATTGTTACGATTCTAGCAGAAAGTGATTTGGCGCGAGATGAGGGCCGAATCCCTGCTAAAGAAAAGAAAGATAAGGCAGCAGAAAAGGAGAATGATGACCTTGAAATGATGATAGATGAAGGTACAACAACTGCTGAGGTAGTTCAACCGACGGGTGGTCAGCAATCAGACTCAACAGCTGAGAGGGATGCTGCTGAGAAGGAAAATGTTGTGAAGCAACCCATGGAAAAAGAAGCCACTACCTCACTCAATGCTGAGACCCACGCGAGACTGCTGGTCAACCTTAGTGCAAGTGTGAGAGCACACAATGAGTAATATCTACGTGCTTTAAGATTGGATCCAGCGATTGTTCTGGGATAGAGAAAGGGAGCAGAAAATCCCCGTGTGTTGCACAAGACCATCAACATACTGTGGCAGAGGAAAATTTTGATTCACACCTATTCTGAAGTCTCAGGTATCTCGTTCATCGACATCCCGAGTGAAGATGAAGTGGAAATGATAGGGAGTGCCGAAGCTACCGAAGGGGTCTTAATGCTTGCCAAAGGCAACTCAGCTTTCAGAGCATAGACTTTGAGAGTACCAATGGAAGGACAACCTGACAGAAGGTTCTGGGCGAAGAGGATTTCTAAATGGTGCCCTCCAGTCACTGTGAAGGATGAGAAGAATGATGACCTCATCTCAAGAGCGAAACAAATTTGTGTATTCATCGAATCCCAAGTTGCTGATGATCTTGAGACCACCTATGCCGCTGAATTCATGGATGGGTCTTCTGATCTTGAATGGCTAAAGATAGTGCTCCAGAGGTGGAGATTCTTTGATTATTCCACCCATGAACTACATTATGAAGACCGAGCAATCATGATGACCAGGATGGGTCTGAATTACTGGAGAAGTGAAGAGGGATGGGCAGACGTCTGGATGGATCAGACATCCAAGTGGCAGTATTATGAGAAGCAAGTAGCTGCAAGGCTACCAAAGATCAAGGCGCACAGAGCTATCACAGGAGATCGTTCAATCCCAGCCTCTGAGTATGCCATTGCCGACTCGCCCCCTTTCATTCAAGATTTTAAATCCCCAACAACAAGACGATAGATGGCTAGAGCTGCTAAATTGCAAGCCAGAATAGCAGAAGAAAAAGTTGCATGGAAGAATGCAGAGGATCAACAGAAAAACATGAAGTTTACGGAGCGAATACTCACAACATTGGCTAATATCCCATATCGGGTGGATAGCTTTAGGCCTCTGTCTCCAGTTGCTGAAGAAGAGGATTGTGTTCAGGAAGATGAACCGGTCGCAACAGAAAATGTTGATCCGAATGCTACTTTGTCACAGGCACTGACAATCACTACTGATATTCCCACCGCCTCCAACCAGATGATCATAACCATGGAGCCCCCAGTCTTGACAATTGAGCCCTTGAGCTCCAGTACCCATAATAGGGACCTCCAGAGATTCATCCATGCTGTGGTAGCAAGAAGCATTGGAGAGCAGGTCGTGCCTATCGTGCAAACCCAAGTGGGTAAGGCCAAGGAGGAACTTCACCAAACGCTGCATGATAATTTGAGATCTTCTCCACCGACCTTTTGGATGCGATCAAAGAGGGGGAAGAGAAGAGACTGGCAGAAGAAGCAGAGCGACAAAAGGAAGAAGAAGAGAGACTTCGGCAGCTTGAAGCATGGAAGAAACTGGAAGAAGAATTGAGGAGACAGCAAGCAGAGGAAGAGAAGGAGGAACAAAGGAAAAAAAAAGAAGAAAACGAGAGGATCAGAAGGGAAGAAAGAGAAGCTCTTGTGGACAATTTCATGAAGGTCACAACCAGGACCCTCAGAAATTTGAAGAAATCCACCGGTTCCTCAAGTGCCAGAGATGCTGATTCAGACTCCTCAACAACCAAGAAGTAGTCCCTCCAAGTCTCCCAAGTCTTCTGGTAAAAATGTTTTAAATTTGAGAATATTCTTTAAAGGAAACTAACCCAGGTTGAAGACAACACCTCATTGTCTAACGCTAAACTAACTGTCATAGCTGAATGATAAGCTCATTATTTTACTCGCTTATCTATATTATTTTCTACTATTTTATGTAGTTTTATTGAGTCTATATATATATTATGTGCATGAGTCTATATTAGGTGGTATTATGCGCGTTTTGGTGTTTTTGTAGGGTTTTAGGCCTAAATTCACGAGGAATCCGTTCCGGAAGCAGTGATGTGTAAGAGTAGCAGTGACGATTTCGTCCACAAGAGGAATTCGAGCTATTGACACATGGAAATGGATGATGCTTTGAGTTAGCTTTCCAACGCAACTGGAATCGGGTCAATCGGAGTTCGGGAGAGAAAGTTATGGCCAAAACCGTGAGACCGCGCAGGAGGGGCGAGAAGCTGCGTCGACAGACGCCAATCAGAAGCGATCGACGAAGACCAAGGAGGCTCGTCGATCGACGTGAATCAGAAGCGATCGACGCGGAGGTCTCTGCTGGAGCGAAAATCTGATTAAATTCGGATTTATTCATATCTTTAGCCCTAGATTTGATAGGATTAACATCCACCACTATAAATAACCTAGAAAATTCG
>JAPKLW010000003.1:0-53374 GCA_026898455.1 Plectranthus barbatus
AATGTAGAGAGTGATTTAGATCTCCTCTTGTTATCTCTGTAAGTAGAATCAAGTTATTTTGACACCTATTTATAGGTGAAGATTCAAATAGTTCCGAAAAGATCGCAACTCTCTCTCTCTCTCTCTATATATATATATATATATATATATATATATATATATACATACATATATATATGGAGTGGATCACATACTAAAAATTAGTTTGTGCTAAATTGGAATGAATCTATACCATTAATATCAAAAATTAAGAGTTGAGATTAAAACTTTTTTCCAAATTTTATGCTTTATAAACCATGCTTAATCAAATTAAGCATGATTTATAAAGATTAAGCACAAATGAAAATTGTGCTTAATTTTTCATGCTTTGATGTTATAATCTCAACCATTGATGCTATCAATCCAATGGCTGAGATTCATTCATATTAGCACAAACTTTAATTTTAGCACTTGATCATAACTCTCTCTCTTTATATATATATATATATATATATATATATATATATTTAATTTGATATATAATACATTAAAATATTATTTAAATTTAGGGAGTTATTTCTTATGAAGATTTTATAAATAATATTGAGGAGAGAGAAAATTGTGCATTAGAAAATTTATAAAAACTTTTAAAATAAGGGATTTAAGAATATTTTTTTATAAAATATTTTTAACTTTAATAAATATAATTACATAATTGACCTTATTAATAATAACTAATTAAAATATCTTTCCACTTGGCATCTTATGGTGCATTGGATTAAAAGAATCATAGTCATTCATTGAGTTGAGTTCTTAAATCATTGGCACTCCCTTCTCCTTGGACGTCGACTGTTGGGAGTTTTATAGTTCTTCCCAGAACCTATCCTTGTGTTGGCGATGCCCGTAAAAATCACGCTTGCAGAGCAATGGTGACTGCTAGATTCTTTCTAGAGTAGAAAGAATCCCAAAATAACCTTAGAAGTTTAACTTTGCAGGTCTCGAGCTTCAGATATGATAGCTTGTTGGGAAGCTTCAATCAAGCACTAGCTCGAATGAGTTCGCGTAATGTAGAGAGTGATTTAGATCTCCTCTTGTTATCTCTGTATGTAGAATCAGGTTAGGTTGACACCTATTTAAAGCTGAAGATTCAAATGGTTGTTTGAATCTTATCCGTTAGACTCAAAGGCATTGCTCGCCTTTTCGTGTTCTTCCTTTTTCTGTAGTGGTCAGAGACTCTTCAACTCTTCTCATCTCAGATTGGCGTGTTTGGATTATATACTGAAAGCATATATGATTAAGTGTTTTGTACACTGGTCTTCATATATGTTGCTACAACAATGCTCGCTGTCTGAGAAACAAACATACAACGAACCATAATATCCTATTATCTCGCCTATAGGGATGACCATGTGGTGTGTAGGAGATCACAGAGGATCATATGAGTCGTTTGACCTAGCGAGATATAAACATTATCACAGCTGAGACGGTCCCTGGATAGGCTGTCGGTCTAAGTTGCGGCACATCTGTTCATAAGTGGGCTTATCCTAGCTACTTGATGTGTCGGTACATGGTTATGTATTGATGGGATCAACAGTGGGATGTGCCATTCTCATTGACATACGAATGAGCCAGATCCCTAACATACTTCCTATGATCTTAAACCTAACTGAAGGAGAAGGGCACACACAGATTGACCACACTTTGATTTACCATGGTGGCGAGTCTTACATGTACTCTGATACCCGTATTTTGGGTGTTGGCAATTTGTGTGTGGCCTGCTTAGTCTGGACGTTTAGGTAAGCATATCCGTTTCAGGATGGTGACATTCCCTGAGGAGCTCACAAGGTTCATTATGCTAAACCCTGCAGGTTGAATTATTTAATTCAAGCATAAGTGAAAAGGAGTGTGTGGTATTACTCAGGAAACAAGAGATTAATTAATTGTGGCTGATTGTCATAAGCCAAATTAATTAATGAATGTCTAAAACCTTAAATATGTGGATCATGTTAGTTTGGTGCAATCCGTTCCTAATAACGTGGTAATAAAGGGGCGAGTGAGCATTGTTACCATGGTGAAGGTTAAAACAATGTTTTATTAATTAATTATGTTCTGGGTTGAACAAGGAAGGATTAATTAATAAAGAGGGCCCACTTTATTATTTGCATTTGGTCCCTGGTCTGGCCCATGAACTGCTCACAGCCCATTAGGGTTAGGGTTTCTCAAAACCCTAACACTATATAAAGGCCTTCTCTCTATCAGATCAACTAGGGATTTTCAGTATATTGAAAATTGAGAGAGAGTGGCGGCGGCTATCCAGAGGGAGAAACTTGATCGCTTTCTCCAGATCTCGGATTCAACTTGGTAGATAATCCTCAGCAGATTTCCAAGGAGCAAGGGAACAGATCAGAAGATCAGATTTGTAGGAACCACTGTCCATCGCCGGCGTTCTATCTCAGATCTAAGGCTATATCATCGTTGTTGGCTCCGATCTAGATCTGTAGATCAAACGGTGAAATCAGGTATTCTCTAAATCCATCCTCTGCAATTAATATTGTAGGAGCATGCATAGGATCGCATGATTTATTTAATCAAAATTTATTCCTGGTATCCTAAGAACGATCCTTGGCAAGAAATTAATTAATGGCAACTCGTGTTGTCCATCATAGACTCAAACCCTACAATTGGTATCAGATCCAGGTTGATGTTCTTAGGCTCTATCTTGAATAGATTGAGATTAAATAAATATGTATGTTCATGGATGGATTTAAATTATCGTGGATGTTTTTGTTCTCGTGGCCTTCTCATTTTTGGATCTGTTTTTCACCACGAGAAAATCTGTGGTTAGATTTGATAGGCAAAAATTGTAATAGATTGTAGATCTGTAATTTTTGTATTTTATTTAATTTAAATCTGTAAAATTGAGATCCGGAAGAGGAACGAGAATTGGAGAACCAAGAACAAAGTGGCGACATGAACTAGGTTTCAGCCCGCTGCCGCCGGGGGCTGCGACGGGTGGCGGCGGCGGGCAGGCTCTCTGCCTGTGGCTGGGCCGCGCCCTAGGGCTCGCTTCTGCTATTGCTCATGTTCTAGCAAGCACAGTGGTCTAGGCAAGCGTTCAGGCAGCTGCGCGCGTCCGGCCGGCGAACTCCCAGATCCGGCCTGCGGGTGGCGGCGGCAGGGATTCTTTCCTGCAGCTGGGCCGCGCCCGCTCTCTCTCTCCCGTCGCGATTCGATGCATAGCCGGCGGTGGCATGCTGTACAGGCCGCGCAACCACTGCGCGCGGTGGCGGTGGTCCACGATGTAGCAGACCGCGGCGGCAGTAAATTTGCAGCGGGGCTCTGTCGCGCCTGCTGCTGCTTCTGCGTGACACAACGAGCGTGAGCTTGTATTTCAGACGTGGCTGCGGCGGATGTCGACGGCGCTGTGGACGACGACGGTGAGGGCGTTGGCGGTTGAGCGCGGAGACAGTGCTGCGCGCAGTGGTGCGAAGCGGCGCAGCCTCTGCTGCATTTGCTATTTTTGCGCGAAGCTCCACGGCGGCGCAGGTTGCTGGCGATGGCGACCGGGCAAGGCAGGGATGCGGGCGCGGGCCGGTGGCGATGACTGCAGGTCCCCGGCGGTAATAGCGGCGCCGGACTGGCTGTGGCGGCTGGGCTGTTTGCTGCTGGCGGCTGGTTGTGGAAACTAGGGTTTCCAAACCCTAGGGTTTCCTGCCCGGGCCGAAGATCGGGCTTCTCAGCCCGGAGGCAGCCCACTGTTCTGAAATTAGGGTTTGGCACTCCCTTTGGGCCAGAAACCCTAAATTTGAAGCCCAAATGCTGTTTAATTAGTTCAAATCAGATTTCAAGTCCAACGGAGGCCCAATTTGAAGATATGTATTGGAATTAAATCTTGTAATAGTTAGATTTAATTTATTTAAGTTGTAATCGCATCTGAGGGGCCACGAGAATTTATTTGTTTATTTATTTATTCTCGTATTGATGTGATTTATTATGTGCGCACTAGTAAATAATAGGAAGCATGATTATTTACTTTAATTATTTACTATTATAAGCATGTTGCAATTTAATTTTTGAGCATGTCTTATGTGATTTATTTTTTGTTTTAAATTGTATCTATAAATTCCGGGATCATATTAATTTATGATGGAATTTGTGGTGTGACATAATTTATGGGAACATAAAATAATGTGTGCGCATGAAACCTTTATAATTAAAAATACTAAGCTGGATTTTGGTTCTTTTCTAACCAAGATCATTAGACCTCCACAAATACAACATCTCATTGGAATTAAGGTGTTTCGAAGCGTAAACGTTTACTTAGTAGCTTGCGTTAGAAATAACTTACCAGTTCTAATGCGATGAGGTTTCTAAATAAAACATTTAGTTTGAGATGAGAAGTCAGAGCCTCTAAGCAAACGTCTACTTAGTAGCTTGCATTGAGACAACTTTCACAAGTCTCTAAGATTAATCTAAATGAGATAACGAAGGATGTAAAGGGCATGCGGTATGGGTCGAGTACGTATGCCAAATTGCCTTTTATCATCCGGAGTTAGGATTGTGGTTTGTTTGGCTTAGATGTTGCCTGGAGTATAACTCATTTGTGATGTCCCTGCTCCGGATAGGTGAACATGGTCTTAAGATCTCCAATATTAATTTCTTTTGCTTAAGATACCTGGCATGTTAAGAAATTAAAGGACCTATTTTGGTCTGGTTGAGCGTTTGCCGTAAACGTCTACTTAGTAGCTTGCGGTAAATTAGCTTGGGCAATTGGAGGAGGCAAATTGCATTGTTTTATCTAAAGGTTCTATGCATATTTGTTTCAATTGTTCGTAGTATGTGCTTACTTTAATTCGCTTATTTATTTTCAAATATGTTTATTATTGCATCGCTCATCAATTCAATTGTTCACAATTTCTTGACTGGTCCGAATTTTCCTGGATGGAAAAGTGACATTGTCAAACTCTTGGATTCATTTGGACATTTGTTCGTTCTGCAAACTCCCTGTCCGAGTTCGCCGACTGATACATCTTCCGATGAGGAGCGTGCACAGTATCACATGTGGATGTGGTCGAATGGCATGACCAGACAATATATCTTGGCTGGTATGTCAGATGCACTGCATCCTCGTTATAGTGATGTATGGTTTGCGTGTGACATTATACGACGTCTTGACATAGCATATGGCGGACTCGATGGACATGCTAGATCCAGTCTTATCAAGCGTATTGTAAGACAGAAAATGGGTCAGAATTGTTCGGTACGTGAACATGTGGAATCACTCATCCAGCTCATAGATGAGTACACATTAATGGGTGGTCAAATTGACAATGATGTCAAAATTGACTTGATACTCAACACGTTACCGAAGTCATTTGATGACTTCAGAATTTTTGTTGAGAAAAACAAGAGTGAGTATACTGTTCACAGTCTGCTCAAGGATCTTGTATCAATAGAAGCTTCTTCAGTCTTTTCCGTGAGTCACTCTGATTTTCTTACGAGTCGAAAGAGTGATGTCAAAGAAAAGAGGAATGAAGAAAGCAGTGGGAGCAGTCTTGCCTTATCAGTTCATTCCAGATCTCTTGCTAAAAGTTCTTCTAAATCGTGTCATTATGACATGAAGAAGAAGAATGGTAAATGAGAGAACAAAGGAAAGAAAGATAACAAGAAGGACAAATGTTTCAAGTGTGGCAAGAAGGGTCACTGGAAAGTAAATTGTCTAAGTTTGGTAACTAAGGGACAAGGTACGTCATCTTTTGCATTGCTTGTTGAAACATGTTTAGTATCAGTTTTCTACTCCTTAGTGGGTAGTGGTAACTGAGGTCACTAATCGTGTTTGCTACACTTTGTAGGAATCAAGCTTAGGGCTTGAAGATGGCGGGATTACCATCTCCAAGATTGATGCTGGAAGTTGCTACTTCAGCTGATGGAGATTTTACTTTGAGTTTATGTTAAAAACTCTGTTTTAATTCAAGTTTCTAAAGAGATGTTGTTTTGTTTTGAGAAACATATTGTTCATCTATTGTTATGGATTATCAGTTATTCGATAGAGTTTTTTCTATCATAATGAATAACAGTGTTTTCTATTATGGATGATTGTCTCTTCATTACTTGATCACATAAACTATCAGTGTTCTAAGGTATAATTTAAAAGATTCTCTATAGAGATAGATTACATCAGTCTAAGTAGTTTTAAGTAATTCATGGAATTATGGATTCATTCCAGGTATTCCTAAGAATGGTACTTATGACAACTACTTAGAGGTATAAGATTGTAACCAGGCCTTTTAATAGGCGATTGTATCTCTATAGGTCATTTCGTGTTTGCTCTGGTTTGCTGGTTTGAGTCTACTTCCGCAGTTGCCTTAACAAGCATTGATACTGTAATCATTTAAGATTTGGATATGTTTATCTAGTTCACTACAAGTCTTTGCCTCTTCCTTTAATCAAGAGCGTTCAAGACTAAGGTAGAGAATAAGTTAAACAAGACCATAAAAACATTATGGTTCATTCATAATGGTGTATCTTAAGTGATGGGTTTTTACGGTATCTGTCAGAGCAAAGGGATTGCATCCCAATTAACTACACCTATTATCCCTTGATTGGAATAGTGTAGGTAAAACGAAATAAGATTCTTTAAAAGTTTATAAGCTGTGCCATCTTTGCCAAATTTTCATTTTTGGGAAGAGCGCCAAAAGCAGTTGTGTGTTTGCTTAATCTAGTGTCTTCTAAATCAGTTTCAAATACCCTAGCAGACCTTGACTCTGTCAAAAAGGCAATGATGGGTAATTCGACTGTTAAGCTGATATAGGAAACTGATTGGTTGGAAGAAAGGTTTAAGCTAGTATTGCTTTGTGGGCTATTCCATGTAAACGAAAAAGATGTTTGCTTTGTGTATCCTAGATACAAGCAAGTTGTATAGGATGCAACCATGAATCCAAATGTGAGATTGTTCTCTAACGTTTTAGAGAAGACAATTCAAATCCATCAGGAAATACCCCGTGGCATATTGAGCATACCTTGGAAGGTATGGTACCAATTGCACGGTCACCTGTGTAAGGTGGTAAACCACAAATTAATGCACCATTAACTGACAACGTAAAAGAAGCATCGTTGCAGTGGGAGGTTGCCTTAACAGGCTTAATGGTACTGGTTCGTGGAAACAGTCTCTGGACTTGTTGCCAGCTTAACGAACAACATCGTACTCATCCCTTAAAGCGCAACGAAGCTGTTAAGACAAACGATGTAGTTAAATGACGTCAAGTCATGAATTCAGAAATGAATCAGTAAAAATTATGGTTGTATATCAGGATCAGTGATTGTCAAATAACTTACCAGCTATAAGTAACTGATTGATATACAAGGAAAGAAATGCTCGAATGGTAACCTAGTATATTCGAATATCTAGGTTAGTGAGTAAGGTATGTTTCACAACAGGACTTTTTCACTGGTTGCAACTGTTAAACCCATTCGAATTCTTTTAACCAAAACAGCACATATGAATCTAAATATCTGGAAGATAGATGATGTCATCCGTATTTTATAAACGGGTACCTTGATAAAAGGTGACGACATCTGTATGAAACAACCAGATAAGTTATGTGCAAAGCATCATGTCTGGAAGCCAAGGTAGTTCAAGTATGAACTTAAGCGAGCTTCAAAGTCATGAAACAGACATTTCGATATTGTCCATCGAGAATGAGAGTTTCATGTACCAGTTATGTGTCAGCGGAAGCGTGGTTTTCCTTGTACATTATGTAGATGGTATTTTCACATTCGGAAACGGTGTGGAGATATTGTCAGGCATAAAGGATGGTTATCCGAACAGTTTCAGAAGTAGGACTTATGAGATTTTGGAACATCTTTTGAATTAAGGTCTTGTGTTGACACAATAAAAGGATGTTCAAGTATCTCAAGTCGCTTAAATTGATTCTGTGGTGAGTCGTTCATAGCAAGAAAGATTGTTATCTTTCTATGTTGTAAATGAACGAAGGTAGATGTCTGTAATGCTATAAGCATGTTAGACAGACATCAGTTTAACTCTGGATAGGCACATCGGTTTACAAGTGTGCTATGTGAGTTGAATGGCATCGGATATCCAGGAGGATCATAAGGGAAGGAGATCGACCTCTAACTATGTGTTGGCCTTGGAGGAGGAGTTATAGGAATCTAACACAGAAGTGTGTTGCGGATTCCGGTATGAAGGCTGAGTTTTTGACAGCTTCATTAGCTTCACAAGAAGCAGTATAACTCCGGTGTTATCCTCTAGAGGTGTGTGTTCTGAGTTTGCCTAATCAAATCACAAGGAATTGTGATTGTGTTAGTGCAATGACAAACTCAAGGGAACCCAAGACTCACAAGGTGGTGAAACACATAGGATGTGTGATATCACATCATACGAGAAATCGTAACAAGAGATGATGTGAATGCAGTGGGAGTGATTGACAGTATAGACACACTTAATACTTTGGTAAAGCAATGGTATTATGCTTTAAGTATAAGTAGGAGATAGTTGGGATTATATACTGAAAGCATATATGATTAAGTGTTTTGTACACTGGTCTTCACATATGTTGCTACAACAATGCTCGCTGTCTGAGAAACAAACATACAACGAACCATAATATCCTATTATCTCGCCTATAGGGATGACCATATGGTGTGTAGGAGATCACAGAGGATCATATGAGTCGTTTGACCTAGCTAGATATAAACAGTATCACAGCTGAGATGGTCCCTGGATAGGCTGTCGGTCTAAGCTGCAGCACATCGGTTAATAAGTGGGCTTTTCCTAGCTACTTGATGTGTCGGTACATGGTTATGTATTGATGGCATCAACAGTGGGATGTGCCATTCTCATTGACATATGAATGAGCCAGATCCCTAACATAGTTCCTATGATCTTAAACCTAACTGAAGGATAAGGGGCACACACAGATTGACCACACTTTGATTTACCATGGTGGCGAGTCTTACATGTACTCTTATACCCGTATTTTGGGTGTTGGCAAGTTGTATGTGGCCTGCTTAGTCTGGACGTTTAGGTAAGCATATCCGTTTCAGGATGGTGACATTCCCTGAGGAGCTCACAAGGTTCATTATGCTTAACCCTGCAAGTTGAATTATTTAATTCAAGCATAAGTGAAAAGGAGTGAGTGGTATTACTCAGGAAATAAGAGATTAATTAATTGTGGCTGATTGTCATAAGCCAAATTAATTAATGAATGTCTAAAACCTTAAATATGTGGATCATGTTAGTTTGGTGCAACCCGTTCCTAATAACGTGGTAATAAAGGGGCGAGTCAGCATTGTTACCGTGGTGAAGGTTAAAACAATGTTTTATTAATTAATTATGTTCTGGGTTGAACAAGGAAGGATTAATTAATAAAGAGGGCCCGCTTTATTATTTGCATCTGGTCCCTGGTCTGGCCCATGAACTGCTCACAGCCCATTAGGGTTAGGGTTTCTCAAAACCCTAACACTATATAAAGGCCTTCTCTCTATCAGATCAACTAGGGATTTTCAGTATATTGAAAATTGAGAGAGAGTGGCGGCGGCTATCCAGAGGGAGAAACTTGATCGCTTTCTCCACTGTAGGAACCACTGTCCATCGCCGGCGTTCTATCTCAGATCTAAGGCTATATCATCGTTGTTGGCTCCGATCTAGATCTGTAGATCAAACGGTGAAATCAGGTATTCTCTAAATCCATCCTCTGCAATTAATATTGTAGGAGCATGCATAGGATCGCATGATTTATTTAATCGAAATTTATTCCTGGTATCCTAAGAACGATCCTTGGCAAGAATTAATGGCAACTCGTGTTGTCCATCGTAGACTCAAACCGTACATTGCGTAGCTTCTATCTATAGCCGTCTTCGTCAGAACGGATCCTTTTTTTAAAAAATTTAAAACCTCCGTTGTGTCTCACGATTGTTCTTTTTCTAATTCATCAAATTTCCTTGTGATTTGAATCCTTGTGATTTACTACTTCAATGTCTTTCTTGATTGCAGATGGTCGTTTGCTAGTGGTTTGCATATGGGTGTGATAAACTCATATTTATACTCACTTATCTATATTTTACTCCATTGTTTCAAGTGCATTCTATTATGTTTTTACTTATTTCTGTGCATGAGACTATTTTAGAGGATTTTATACCCTTCATGGTAAGTTTTGCAAGCATTTAGGGTTAAAAAGAGATGAAATGGTGAAAGAACCAAGTACACAGAGTTGCCGCTTCGATTGACGCACGGGAAGTCGACCGAATTGGGAGATGAAGCCAAAAACCCGAAGCAGAGCCTCTGTATCGATCAATGTGGTGCATGTCGATCAAAACAGAGGTCGGACTTTGATTTTGAGCAAGGCAGAAGAAGAAGGCTTAAAGCAATCGTTCCTGTCGATCGAGATGCTCCCTGTCTATCGACAGTGAGGACATGCTTGGATCTCGATCGAAATGCTCCCCGTCGATCGACAGGGAGCATAGAGAAGAAGGCTCGACTCGAAGAAAGCTTGAATTTCGACAATGCATGTGTGACGATCGACAGCCTGCCTGTCGATCGACACAGAAGTCCGATTTGGCTATTTTCACCTGTTTTGGCAATATTTGCTATGTTAGCCCAATGCCCAAATTAGGTCTTTCTTTCTCCTCTATAAATACTCCTCATTAGGGCACGAATTTCAGACTTCTTCTATGCATTATTGCACTTAGAATAATTAAGCTTTGGAGTTTTCAAGAAATTGAAGGGTCCCATTTTATTTGTAAGTCAATGAATAATATGATTGCTTTAATTCTAGTCATGTTTTGTGGCTAGAACCCTAACATGTTCTAGGGTTATGATTATCTTTTTTGATGCATGATTTATTGATATCAACTCTATGGCATGGTTTGATTCTCTGATTTAATTTAATAATCTAGTTCAAAACAAGGAACGAGAGGTGAATTATGATTTAGGTTTAAAGTTAATTAATCGAAGGACCGAGAGGTGAAGATTGTTAATAGGAAGAGAGAATTCATACTTTTGGTGTGTTTTATTTTTGCTTAAATAAAAAAATATGGATATTGTGTGGAAAATCTCTAAGTAATTTAACCCTCTAGCATTATATGCAATGTTTGGAATCGATCTTTGATTAGGTAATTTGATTTCAATTGTGGTTGATTTACCTATGAATGTAGAATACCGCATGATAGGGTCTAATTGAAACTTACACTTGCATGATGTTTGAGTGGGTTGCAGTTGACTAAGGAAGAAATTTTTGAACCCAAGTGAGATTTAAGCCTTATTTTTGTTCATGTGAGATTCCATGTATGTTTTGATTTCTCTAGAACTTGCTTTTGTTCTGTTTTGAGACTGCATAGTGTGCACAATGATAGAAAATGATCTTAGGCCATCTTCGTTAGCTAATTTATCCCAAACACTGTCCCTTATAATATTTTATCCTTAGTCAGCTCCTTTAAGCCTTACTTCATTTTTTTGTCTTGTCTATAAGATTTCTATGACAGTAGGGTGGTTTTTGTCTTGTCTATGAGACTGTGGGAAGAATAAAGGTGGAATATTTGAAAGTGGATAAGAAAACTTTATAATTGGTGTGCTAAGAAAGATAACTCTAGAAAAAAAAAAGAATCTGTAAGAAAAAGTGATGTCCTTATAAGTTCAAATGTTTAAACAAAAATTTAAAAGCATAAAAGGGCTAGAGAGAAAAAAAAAGAGAGCTATTTATGGTTTGAATTGTAATCTTTAAGGAGATGGGGTAGATGTTGATAAATGGTGATTCTGATATGTTGAGTGTCGAGAACTCAATGTTTTCTTTTTAGTCACTTAGCCATATTTCCCTACCTTGTCACAAAACGCCTACATTACAACCAAATCAAAGTCCTTTTTGATTCATGATCTGTGTGCACAAATAAGCAGTGGAGATTTTAGAACTTTTGCAAACCTATGGTAGAAATTTCTTCATACATGTTGTGAGTGCTTTCATTTGAAACCCAAACACTTGTGTGATGAGTGATACACTTTCCTATGAGTCTTCCGAAGTTGATGAATATCTTATCTCTTTCAATTGCTTGTGTGATGTGGATTGATGAACCTTGATTGTGATGAATCTTGTGAGGCATTGCACTTTCAACTGCTTGAGATTTCTTTTCTTCTTTTCTTCGATTGAGGACAATCTAATATTCAAGTTTGGGGGGTTTGATAAGCTCATATTTATACTCACTAATCTATATTTTTCTCCATTGTTTCAAGTGCATTCTAATGTGTTTTCACTTATTTCTATGCATGTGACTATTTTAGAGGATGTTACGCCCTTTGTGGTAAGTTTTGCAGGTATTTAGGGTTAAAAAGAGATGAAATGGTGAAAGAACCAAGTACACAGAGTTGCCTCTTCAATTGACGCACAGGAAGTCGACCGAATTGGAAGACGATGCCAAAAACCCAAATCAGAGCCTCTGTGTCGATCGACGTGGTGCATGTCGATCGAAACAGAGGTCGGACGTCGATCGTGAGCAAGGCAGAAGAAGAAGGCTTGTAGCAATCGTTCCTGTCGGTCGAGATGCTCCATGTTGATCGACAGGGAGGACATGCTTGGATCTCAATTGAAATTCTCCCTGTCGATAGACAGGGAGGTCAGAGAAGAAGGCTCGACACGGAGGAAGCCCGGATTTCGACCATGCATGTGTTGATCGACAGCCTGCCTGTCGATCGACACAGAAGCCCGATTTGGCTATTTTCACCTGTTTTGGCAATTTTTGCTATGTTAGCCCAATACCCAAATTAGGTATTTCTTTCTCCTCTATAAATACTCCTCATTAGGGAACGAATTTAAGACTTGTTTTATGCATTTTTGCACTTAGAATAATTAAGCTTTGGAGTTTTCAAGAAATTGAAGGTTCCTATTTTATTTGTAAGTCAATTAATAATATGATTGCTTTAATTCTAGTCATGTTTTGTGGCTAGTTACCTAAAAGGTTCTAGGGTTATGATTATCTTTTCTGATGCATGATTAATTTATATCAACTCTTTGGTATTGTTTAATTCTCTGATTTAATTTGATAATCGAGATCAAAGGAAGGACCGAGAGATGAATTAAGATTTAGGTTTAAAGTTAATTAATCGAAGGACCGAGAGGTGAAGATTGTTAATAGGAAGAGAGAATTCGAACTTTTGGTGTGTTTAATATTTGCTTAAATAAAACAATATGGATATTGTGAGAACAATCTCTAAGTAATTGAACCCTCTAACAGTATATACAACGTTTCGAATCGATCTTTGATTAGGTGATTTGATTTCAATTGTGGTTGATTTGCCTATGAATGTAGACTACCGCATGATAGGGTCTAATTGAAACTTACACTTTCATGATGTTTGAGTGGATTGAAGTTGACTAAGGATGAAATTTTTGAACACAAGTGAGATTTGAGCCTTATTTTTGTTCATGTGAGATTCGCATGTATGTTTTGATTTCTCTAGAACTTGATTTTGTTCAATTTTTAGACTGCATAGTGTGCACAATGATAGAAAATGATCTTAGGCCATCTTTGTTAGCTAATTTATCCCAAACATTGTCCCTTATAATATTTTATTCTTAGTCAGCCCCTTTGAGCCTTACTTCATTTTTTTTTGTCTTGTCTATAAGAATTCTATGATAGTAAGGTGGTTTTTATCATGTTTATAAGACTGTGTGAAGAATAAGGGTGGAATATTTGAAAGTGGATAAGAAAACTTTATAATTGGTGTGCTAAGAAAGATAGCTCTAGAATCTGTAAGAAAAAGCGATGTCCTTATAAGCTGAAATGTTTAAACAAAAAATCTAAGAGCATAAAAGGGCTAGAGAGAAAAAAAAGAGAGCTATTTAAGGTTTGAATTGTAATATTTAAGGAGATGGGGTAGATGTTGATAAATGGTGATTCTGATATGTTGAGAGTCGCGAACTTAATGTTTTCTTTTTAGTCACTTGGCAATATTTCCCTACCTTGTCACAAAAAGCCTACATTACAACCAAATCAAAGTCCTTTTTTATTCTTGATCTGTGTGCACAAATAAGTAGTGGAGATTTTAGAACTTTTGAAAACCTATGGTAGAAAGAAGGCTTGAAGCATGCGTTCCTGTTGATCGATATGCTCCCTGTCGATTGAGAGGGAGGACATGCTTGGATCTCGATTGAAATGCTCCCTATCGATCGATAGGGAGGACAGAGAAGAAGGCTCGACACGGAGGAAGCCCGTATTTCAACCATGCATAGGAATAATTAAATAATTATGAGATTGATTAATTTGGTATTCTTGAGACCGAGAGGAGATAGTCACTAATTAATAATCTAGGATTTAAATTGCCCGACCAAGGAGTTAAATCCACAAAATCTATGTATTTCTCATTGCTGAGTTAATTGATATTTGCATGTTGATGATTAGATAATCAACCCTAGGATCTGTGCTTTTCTTTATTGTTTTCAAAACTCTTTAATTTCTTGCAATTGTTATTTTTTAATTCACAAACAAAAATCGTCTTCTAAAAATATGTTCTCTCAAACAGCGAATTGATAAACTATATCCAATACACGAGATGACTTTGTTGCACTACCCTTGTGGGTTCGACTAGCCTTCGGGTTATTATAAATTTATTTGCTGCTGTATTTTACAGCGTTTATCAAATTGGCGCTGTTACCAGGGATAGTCAGATTTTATCTTGTTATTGGATTGTTTTGATATTTTCTGGATTGAGTTTTTTTTGTTTTAATTTCGTGTGCGTGCGTGTGTAATTTTTCAGGTGTTGCGCTTTATTTTGATCGACATAGCTGCATCACCCGTGTCGATCGACAGGGCCCCTGTCGATCGACACAGAGGCTGATTCCCTGCCTTTTGCTTTCTTTTCAGGTGCATGAACACAAGAGCTCGGGGGAAGAATCTTGAAGCCTTCGATTCAGAAATTGAAGCTACCTGCAGGAGAAACAAAAGCAAAGGAAGGAACAAGAAGAGACAGTTAGAGATGGAGCAACCACCAGAACAACAACTTCAACACATGAGTCCTGAGGAGCAGAGACAGTTTATGAATGAGGTCCAACAACTCAGGGATCAACTCCAAGCAGCACAAATCATTCAAGCAGAGCAAGCTGCCAGACTGGCAGCTATGGCCAATGAGAGGAACCCTGAAAGACAAATTGTGGTGCTCCAAAGATCCATACTAGATCGTTTCCTTCCACAGCGAGAGGAGCCAGGATTCCATGTTGGCATTGATGCCAACAACTTTGAGCTGAAGATAGGCCTGATTCAGATGGTCCTGCAAAACCAGTATGCAGGGAAGGCCATTGAGGACCCGTACAGCCACCTCAGTCAGTTCATCGAGGCGTGCGACACAATCAAGCAGAAAAGAGTGCCTCAAGACACCATCCAGATGCGTTAGTTTTCTTTCTCTCTTGAGGATGAGGCCCGGTCTTGGTTTGCTGGATTGGACAAGAGCAGAATTGCCACATGGGCACAAATCCGGGTAGAGTTCCTCACCAACTTCTTTCCGCCCAGTATCATCATGAATAGGAACTCCGACATCACACACTTCACCCAAAAGTACGATGAGACCCTCTATGAAGCTTGGAAGAGATACAAAGAGCTGTTGAGGATGTGCCCCGGCCATGGGATTGATCTTGAGATGCAGGTATGCCATTTTTATGAAGGATTAACCCCTCACTTAAAAGAATTGGTCGATGCTTCAGCTGGAGGACTTCTCATGAAGAAAAGTGGAGAAGAGGGGATGCAACTTCTTGCAGACATGGCCCTCAACAGTCACCAATGGCCTACTGAAAGGCAGAAAGTAGTCAAAGCAGTGACCACTACTCTGGAAATTGATGTGGTGGCAGAAGTGAAGAAGCTTAGAGAAGAGTTCAAGCAATTGAGGCCGGTAGAGCTTCGGTAGCAGCTATCTCAGATCCCAATATAGCCATTGTTCCCGTTGAGGTCGACCACATTTACTGAGGAAGCAGTTCGAGCACCTCTAATACCGCTGAAGTGAACTATGCCAATGGAGGTTACAACAACAACAACTACCAAGCTAACAATCAAGGGTATAATTATAGTGCTAAGAACCATCCTGCCTTTTCTTATTCTAACCTTTATGCAGTTGAGAGTCCTCCACCGGGATTCAGTGTTGGAGCCGGGGGAGAGATTGTGGAGAAGAAGAGGTTCGTGCTGGAGGAGACGCTTGAAAAGTTCATCAAAAGCTCCGACAATCGGTTTCGCAAGGTGGAAATAGAGGTGAAGAACATGTCCACTCACATGATGCATATGACAAAGCACCTTCAGATGCTCGATACACAGTTCAGTCAAATTGCTACTACCTTGAGCAATCAACACAAGCCAGGCCAGCTCCCAAGCATCACAAAAGTCAATCTTGAGAAGGCCAAACAGGTCAATGCCATTGCCTTGAGGTCTGGAACGAGCTACAAAGGTCCGAACATGCCCCAAAGCGAGTTTGGGGGAGAGAAGGAGGCCGCAGATCCATCCTTTTTCTCGATCGATAGGCAACCTGTCGATCGAGACATAGAACAAGAGGAAGAGATTGACATGGACGAAGACTTGATCGACAGGACAACAATGGGTGTGTCGCTCCTGTCGATCAAAATCCAGGACAGACAGATACAAATTCTTCCCAGCCGACACAACCACCTCCTCAGCACAATTCCTCCAGTTCCAAATCTTCCAGACCACCTCCGATGCCCTTTCCACAGTGCTTTGCCAAGAAAAAGGAGGATTCCAAGTTCTCGTGCTTTGTCGAGGACTTGAAGAAGGTAAGCATTAATTTACCTCTAATTGAAGCTCTTTCTGAAATTCCAGGTTACATAAAGTATCTCCGCAAGCTGATGAGTGAGAAGAAACATTTCATGGAGAATTCAACAGTCAAGCTTCATGAGCAGTGAAGCATGGTCATTCAGAAGAAACTTCCAGTCAAGAGAAGTGATCCAGGGTGCTTCACAATTCCAGTCGAGATCGGGGGGATTTCTTTCGAGAAGGTGTTGTGCGACACTAGTGCCAGCATCAACCTGATGCCCTTCTCTATCTTCCAGCGCCTCAAGATTGGGGAGTTGAGGCCGAATACAATCATGTTGCAAATGGCAGACCGATCTGTGTCTCGCCCCAAAGGTATGATTGAGGATGTTCTCATTCGTGTGGGTGATCTAATTTTTCCTGCAGATTTTGTAGTCTTGGATATGAAAGAAGATGGAAGCACACCTTTGATCTTGGGAAGAGAGTTCTTGGACACTAGTGCTGCTTTGATTGATTGTCATGGTGGTGAGATCACGCTCCGAGCAAATGAGAAAAGGATCACATTCAAGCTCGACACAAGCCGGAAACAATCTGAATGCTACAAAATAACCTCCATTGAAGATGAAGAGGAAGAAACTGAAGAAGAGGAAGATCAAGCAGCTCAAGAATGGGAGCGAGGGAATAAGTTGGCAAAATTGTCAATTACAACATCTCTTCCTGAGCTCACTGCTGTGCGTTCTAGCCCGCCCTGGTTCTTAAAAAGAGGTATCATCGAGCTTTGACGTTAACTAAAGCACTTGTTGGGAGATAACCCAACTATTAACATGTTTTCTTCTAATTCTCGTTGTTTCCTTTTCACTTCTCTATTTTTATTTTGATTTTACCTCCGTCTCGATTGATAGGGCCCCTATCGATCGAGATAGAGTTCAGGATAGAGCAGTCAATAGAAGGCTCTATGTCGATCGACAGGCCCCCTGTCGATCGACACAGAGTGCCAGCATCACCAATTTATTCATCGCGCAGTGCTGATTCCTCCGGTGGATAAAAAGTTGATGTCTGTGATCAACAGTCAGGTACAAGTTCTGTTTCTTGTCTGATTTTCAAACTTTTTCTTACTCTCCGAGTTCGAAATAAGTTAGGGGGATGTGGACAAGAAATTCGAACTTATTTATCCCTTTACTTGCTTTATTTTTTATTGCTTTATTTGATTTGGTGTGTTTAATTTTTGTTTAAATAAAAAATTATATGGATATTGTGAGGAAAATCTCTAAGTAATTGAACCCTCTAGCATTATATGCAATGTTTGGAATCGATCTTTGATTAGTTAATTTGATTTCAATTGTGGTTGATTTGCCTATGAATATAGAATTCTGCATGATAGGGTCTAATTGAAACTTACACTTTCATGATATTTGAGTGTATTGAAGTTGACTAAGGAAGAAATTATTGAACCCAAGTGAGATTTGAGCCTTATATTTGTTCATGTGAGATTCACATGTATGTTTTGATTTCTCTAGAACTTGCTTTTGTTCTATTTTGAGCCTGCATAGTGTGCACAATGATAGAAAATGATCTTAGGCCATCTTTGTTAGCCAATTTATTCCAAACTCTATCCCTTATAATATTTTATCCTTAGTCAGACCCTTTGAGCCTTACTTCATTTTCTTTGGCTAGTCTATAGGATTTCTATGATAGTAGGGAGGTTTTTGTCTTGTCTATTAGACTGTGGGAAGAATAAGGGTGGAATATTTGAAAGTGGATAAGAAAACTTTATAATTGGTGTTTCTAAGAAAGATAGCTCTAGAAAAAAAAGAATTTGTAAAAAAAATTGATGTCCTTATAAGCTCAAATGCTTAAACAAAAATTTTAAGAGCATATAAAGTCTAGAGAGAAAAAAAAAAGAGAGCTATTTATAGTTTGAATTGTAATATTTAAGGAGATGGGGTAGATGTTGATAGATGGTGATTCTTATATGTTGAGAGTTGCGAACTCAATGTTTTCTTTTTAGTCACTTGGTCATATTTCCCCACCTTGTCACAAAAAGCCTACATTACAACCCAATCAAAGTCCTTTTTGATTCTTGATCTATGTGCACAAATAAGCAGTGGAGATTTTAGAACTTTTGCAAGCCTATGGTGGAAATTTCTTCATACATGTTGTGAGTGCTTTCGTTTGAAACTCAAACACTTGAGTGATGAGCGATACCCTTTCCTGTGATTGTTCCGAAGTTGATGAATATCTTATCTCTTTCAATTTTTTGTGTGATGTGGATTGATGAACCTTGATTGTGATGAATCTTGTGAGGCATTGCACTTTCAACTGCTTGAGATTTCTTTTCTTATTTTCTTTGATTGAGGACAATCTAACATTCAAGTTTGGGGGGTTAGATAAGCTCATATTTATACTCACTTATCTATATTTTTCTCCATTGTTTCAAGTGCATTCTATTATGTTTTTACTTATTTCTTTGCATGAGACTATTTAAGAGGATGTTACGCCATTTGTGGTAAGTTTTGCAGGTATTTAGGGTTAAAAAGAGATGAAATGGTGAAAGAACCAAGTACACAGATTTTCTGCTTCGATTGACGCATGTGAAGTCAACCGAATTGGAAGACGAAGCCAAAAACCCAACATAGAGCCTCTGTGTCAATCGATGTGGTGCATGTCGATCGAAACAGAGGTCGAATGTCAATCACGAGCAAGGCAGAAGAAGAAGGCTTGAAGCATGCGTTCCTGTCGATCGAGATGCTCCATGTCGATCGACAGAGAGGTCAAGTTTGGATCTCGATCGAAATGCTCCCTGTCGATCGACAGGTTGGAAAGAGAAGAAGGCTCAGCACAGAGGAAGCCCGAGTTTCGACCATGCATGTGTGTTGATCAACAGCCTGCCTGTCGATCGACACAGAAGCCCAATTCGGCTATTTAGAAGAAATCTACATAGGAATAATTAGATAATTATGAGATTGATTAATTTGGTGTTCTTGAAACCGAGAGGAGATAGTCACTAATTAATAATCTAGGATTTAAATTGCCTGACCAAGGAATTAAATCCACAAAAATCTATGTTTTTCCCATTGCTGAGTTGATTGATATTTGCATGTCGATGATTAGATAATCAACCCTATGATCTATGCTTTTCTTTATTGTTTTCAAAACTCTTTAATTTCATGCAATTGTTATTTTTTAATTCACAAACAACAACCCTCTTCTAAAAATTGGTTCACTCAAACAACTATATCCAGTACAGGAGATGACTTCGTTGCATTATCCCTGTGGGTTCGACTAGCCTTCGGGTTATTATAAATTTATTTATTGCTGTATTTTACAGCGTTATCAGGGTGGTATGAAAACATAATTTGACAACAAAGAGGATTTAGTATATCTAACAATATTCCTAACAATTTCCCCCTTTTTGGTGCGATCGAAGCCTCAATTCTGGACTCTAATTCTAATAGATCATGGGTAAGCTGATTACTGAGATTACAAAAGTTTCCCATCAAATCTATTCTTAGCAATTTAGCTCCCGTAGACTCAGTATGGTTCCTAAATGTTCCCCCTCAAAATATCAAGTGTATTGCTCGGACCTTTTCTCAATAGGTAAATGGCTTCCAAATCTTTTATCAGATAAGCACACAACTCATTCACATAATTTTATCAAGCAATCACAAGGAACATTTCACACACATCATTAGTCCACGCAGTTTGCTGATTACATTAAGTGTTTAGTTTTAGCTAGTTCAATTTGATTAGCGTTGGACTATAAGATGTTGTCTTCAACCTGGGTTAGTTTCTATTAAGAGATTCAATGCTTTATCGTACAGGAAACACATGCCTAAATCGAAAGCAAAAAAAAAAGTTTTCCAACTAGGAGACTTATAAAGGTAAGAGAGATATTACTTCTTCATTGTTGAGGAGTCTGAGTCATGAACATTTTTGGCACTTGAGGAGCCGACGGTGGTCTTCTTCACATTCTTTATCGCTTCCATAGTCATTTTCATGATGTTCTCCACTACGGCTTCTCTCTCTTGTCTTCTGACTCTCTCATTCTCTTCGATCTTTCTTTGCTCCTCTCTCTCTTTTTCTTCAAGTTGTCTCCTTAGGTCCTCTTCCAGTTTTCTTCGGGCTTCAATACAACGAAATTTGTCTTCTTACTCCTTTCGTCATTCTGCTTCCTCTACTAACCTCCTCTCTTCCCCCTCTTTGATCGCAGCAAAAATCCCAGTAGAGAAGGTCTCGAAGTTGTATTATTGAGTAGCATGTATTTCGTCTTTTGCCTCGGACATCTGATTTGTATCTTCGGTGCGCACAATTGGTACCAGTTGCTCTCCAATTGTTGGAGGTCCCTCTGATAAGTACTGGAGCTCAGGGGTTCAATTGTTATAATTTGGGGTTCCTCAGATAGCACTATTTGATTCTCGGTGGTAGGCATGGGAACAGCGGTATCCAATGCTTAAGAGGAAGTGGATGGTTGGTCGTGTGCATTCTCCCTTCCTTCTTCTACATTAGGGATGGGAGAGGGAGACCTAAAGCTTTGCATTCCGAAAGATTTGTTGGCCAGTTGATTAAGGACCTTTTATTTGAACTTCAACATTTTCTTTTGATCCTCTTCTCTCTTTTGTGTGGCTTGTTCTTCTTCTATCTTTCTTCTCAGCTGACTGCTCAGCAAAGACTTAATTACAAGTCTGCTGAGAAAAGACCAGCAAAGCCTGATTATGTAACTCAGCAGATCGTTCCATCTGCTAGGAAGGTTCATACAAATTCTAGCAAGGCTAAGCAATCTGCTGAGATTGCAATGAATCCAACATACAAACCAAGTAGCACGAACAACTACTTGAGGCCAGAGTCTAAATCAAAACATTTTCAAAAGATAGTGATGGCTTAACACACTACTACACATTCCTATGCTAATTTAAGTTATTACTCCAATAGGAACGGAAGGGTAGTAAAACGTGATGACAAACGAAATATCAAAATCATGAAGGTCTGGATTCCTAAAGGAATGATCCAGATAACTAATCCTGCAGGACCCGTAATTGATCGGGTACCAAAAATATAACTTCTTTGTTTTACTGGAATAGGGTCCAGAAAGAAAAAAATGAAGAAAATTAAAAGAATAGATCTTAGACAATGGATGCTCAGGTCACATGACTGGAGATGAAAATATCTTCATAGAACTTCAAAAAATCAAAGGACCTTCAGTCGCATTTGATGACAACTCAAAGGCTAGAGTAATCAGAAAAGGTTCGCATCGAGCATAATGGTTTGCGAATAATCAACGTGGCCCTCGTCGATAGTCTCAATCATAATCTACTGAGCATCAGCCAGCTAAGTTAAAATGGATATGTTGTTTCCTTCTTTGATACAGGTTATGAGATTGTTGATATGACTACCGAAGGAGTAAAGCTTAGAGGAATCAGAAAAGGAAGAATCTATGTTGTAGATTGGGAAAGTGGTCAGCAAGCAACATGCTTCCTAGCATTCAGCAAGGAAGAAACAAATTGGCTATGGCACAAATGGCTAACGCATCTAAACTTTAAAACTATCAATTATATTGCCAAAAATAACATCGTTGCAGGACTACCCAAAGAAACCTACAAGAAGGAAGGAATACGCAGAGCCTGTCAACAAGGAAAACAAGCCAAAGTGTCCTTAAGATCCAATCCAGAAAAGGCCACCTCAAAAAGAATCCTTGAGTTGCTGTACATGGATTTATTCGGCCCGGTGACTCCACCCACTGTAGGTAATAAACAATATACTTTGGTTCTTATTGATGACTATTCAGGGTACATATGGGTGAGGTTACTCAAAAGCAAGGACGAAGTGAAAATTATCCTTACGGAGCTTATACTCCGAGTTCAAAATTACAAAGAGCTCACGGCGAAAAGGATAAGATCCGATAACGGTACAAAATTTTGTAATAGAGCATTGATGGACTTCTGCAACGACGCTGGGACAGGACATGAAAGGTCCACTGCAAGAACACCTCACAATAACGATCTAGCAGAAATAAGAAACATGACCCTCAAAGAGGCTGTGCAAACAATGCTTGTCAATACAGATCTCAACCAAAGATATTGGGGAGAAGCTGCAATGAATGCTCGCTACATGCAGAATCAAAGTGGATTGAATCTTCGCTTCAACAAGACTCCCTATGAAATATATCATGTTTGTAAGCCTTCCTTAGCTCATCTTCGTGCTTTTGGTTCATCATGTAATGTCCTTAATAATGGGAAGTCGAAGTTAAGTGCCTTTTCTCCCAAAGCTGACGAAGGAGTGTTCCTAGGATACGAAACATCCATCTCACAAAGGATATAGAGTGCTTAATAAGACAAGCAAGCTTGTGGAAATAACATGCAATGTTATTTTTGATGAAGCTACCTTAGTGCGCAGGACTATGAGAAGTCAAGGTGATGAGTCTCATGAAACCAATGATGTCAATGGACCTTCGGGCGCGAATACTTCTAAAGAAGAACCGATTGGTCCGACTAGGTGACTGAGTGAATCATCATCACTACTGGAGATCTTGACTAATCAGCCAATAGTCAAGATGGCCGGTGATGCAAATGGTAATGCTGAGGCCACCATAAATTCTCTTAAAGAGTGCACATGTCAATGGGGGACTCAAGATGAGGAAGATCTTCAGCAAGATGAAGAGGCTGCTGAGAATCCCCAATATGGCGAGAGAACTACTGAAGACAACTCTGCTGAGGTCTACTAGGCGCAGACTGCAAAAGATAGGAGCGCTACATCAGCAAATTCACATTCAGCAGACGCTTCATCGAAAGACAAACCTTCAGCAGAATTCAACCCATCAAGCGTAGCAGGAAGATTGAACAACCTATATCTTGTCAATATTCCGATTTCAAAAAGTCACATTGGAACATCTAGCAGTCAAGCCATTCCAGTAAAAGAGCTACAAAGACCAAAATGACTACTTACAGATCATCCTATCGAAGCAATCCTAGGAGATCTTGCAGATCCAATCCGAACCAGACAGAGTGCAATGTTAGTCTGCTTCATATCTCAAGAGGAGCCTACCAAAGTAGCCAACGCACTTAAATAAGCTGATTGGATCAACGCAATGCAAGAAGAATTATCAAAATTCACAAGGAATCACGTATGGGAACTCGTCGATTGCCCAATGATAACCGTGCAAATGATGAGCAAATAAATTTATAGCTACACCCAAAGGTGGTCGAACCCACAGGGACTGTGCAACGAAATACCCAAAGTACTAGCTATAATTCCTAGAACATAGAAGATTGAGGAAATAGAAAAGTGATTTTTGTTTTTGAAAATTAAAGATGACAAGGCGAGAAAATAAAGGTTTTGAAAACAATTAAAGTGTTTGGGTTTCAATGAAAGCACTCACAACATGTATGAAAAAATTTCGACCTTAGGCTTGCAAAATTTCAAGAATCTCCACTGCTCAAATGTGCACACAAATAAAGAATCAAAAAGCACTTTGATAAGGTTGTAATGTAGGCTTTTTGTGCAAGGTAGGGAATTATGGCCAAAGGACTAAACCAATTGAGTTAGCTACTTTCAACAAATCCAACCACTAACTTTTCATCATCCACCAATTTCGTAATATTTTCAACAGAAAGCAAGGTTCATTAATTTTTTTTTCTTTCTTTCTAATCCTTTTATGCTCTTAAGAATTTTGTTTAATCATTTGAGCTTACAAGGACACACATTCTCTTTTATTTTCAAGAGCCCAACCCTCTTTTGTACACCAATAAAATATTTCTTATCCACTTATAATTTTTGTTTCACCTCAACTTATAGAAAAGGAATCCAAGTTTTCACTCATAGACAAATATAGAAACCAAGGACCCAAAGGTTACTTATGAACAATAAGCATCAATCTACCCTTATTTCACCCAACTCTTATAGACAAGAAACAGTTCACCTGCTTATAGCACTTCTTATAGACAAGACAGAACTACAGTGCTTCTCTTAAGTCATAGACAAGAAAGAAAAGTAACTGGCTCAAAGGGGATTTACTAAGTATAAGTTTTTATAAGGGACAATGTTTGGGATAATTTGGCTAACAAAGATGGCATAAGAATATTTTCTATCATTGTGCACACTATGCAGTCTCCAAACAGAATAGAAGCAAGTTCTAGAGAGATTAAAACATACATGCGAATCTCACATGAACAAAAATAAGGCTCAAATCTCACTTGGGTTCAAAAATTTCTTCCTTTGTCTACTTCAATCCAATCAAACATCATGCAAGTGTAAGTTTCAATTAGACCCTATCATGCGGTATTCTACATTCAGAGGCAATCAACCACAATTGATATCCAATAAAACTAATCCTCAATCAATTTCAATCTCAAAATTAGTTCAAGTGGGTTCATGACTCAATAAAAAATTTCCTCACAATTTATCCATATTTTTTTCCTAAGCATAAATATAAATATGCAAACCAAATCAAATAAAGCAAGAAAAGATAATGCCAATAAAGGTTAGATAAGTTTGAATTTCTTGTCCACATCCCGCAAACTTATTTCGAACTCGGAGAGTAAGAAAAAGTTTGAAAATCAAACAAGAAACTGAACTTGTACCTAACTGTTTATCTCAGATATCAACTTTATCCACCAGAGGAATTAGCTCGTCGCGACGGAGAATTGGGGCTGCTAGCACTCTATGTCGATCAACGGGGGGCCTATCGATCGATACTGAACCTTCCTGTCGACTGCATGCCAGAGTCGAAAGAGTAACTCCGTGCTTGTAAAAAAAATTAAACACACCAACGGAAATAAAAATTAATATTGAGAAGAAAACAAAAGGAATTGAAAAGAAATCTTGTAAAAGTTGTGTTACCTCCCAACAAGTGCTTTAATTAACGTCGTAGCTCGACGGTACCTCTTTTCAGAACCTAGGTGGGCTAGAACGCACTCGCCTTCCTCAGGCATCCACCATGTAGGAAGCGATTTTGAATGACAGTAGTGAGCTCGGGGTGAGATGGTTTAATTGACAATTTTTCCACCTCATTCCCTCGCTCCCATTATTGAGCGGCTTGGTCCTCGTCTCCTTCCTCATCCTCTTAATCTTCAGAATCCTCAATGGATGTGATTTTATAGCACTCAGATTGCTACCGGCTCAGTCGATCTTAAATGTGATCTTCTCTTCATTGGCTCGTAAAGTGATCTCTCCTCCTCGGTAGTCAATCAATGCGGCACTAGTGTCCAAGAATTCCCTTCCAAAGATTAGGGGTGTGCTGCCATCTTCCATCATGTCCAAGACTACAAAATCTGCAGGGAAAATTATATGACCCACACGAATGAGAACATCTTCAAGTATACCTTTCGGGTGAGACACAGATCGGCCTGCCATCTGCAATTTAATTGTAATCGGCCTCAACTCTCCAATCTTGAGGCGCTGGAAGATGGAAAAGGGCATCAGGTTGATGTTGGCACTAGTGTCGCACAACACCTTCTCAAACTCGTTCCCCTCGATCTCGACTGGGATTGTGATGCAACCTGGATTACTCCTTTTGATTGAGATCTTCTTTTGGAGGAGAAGGCTGCATTGCTCATGATGCTTGACTATCGAGTTCTCCATAAATTGCTTCTTCTCGCTCATCATCTTGTGGAGATATTTCATGAAACCTGGAATTTCACGTAAAGCTTCAAACAGTGGCATATTAATACTCACCTTCTCCAAATTCTCAACAAAATGAGAGAACTTGGAATCCTCCTTCTGTTTATCAAAACGTTGAGGAAAGGACATCGATGATGATCTGGCAGCTTTGGAACATGAGTTATTGAGCTGGGATGTCCACTGCGTCGACTGGGCAGCATCTGTGTCGAGCTGGCTTCTTTGTCGACCGACAGGGGGTGTGTCGGTTGACACACCTACAGGAATCCTTTCGATCAAAATCCCTTCTTCGCTCAACAGCTTGTCCACCTCCTGTCCTCTGTGTCGATTGACAGGGGGCCTGTCGATCAAAAAAGAGGACGATTCAGCGTCCTGCTCCTCCTCTTCTCCCCCAAACTCATTTTGGGTCATGCTAAGACCAGTGTAGCTGGTTTCGGACCTCAATTTCTCAGCTTTGCAGTCTTTTTGGTTCCTCGGATTAATCTTAGTAGTGCTTGGAAGCTTTCCAGGCGTGTGTCGCACACGAAGTGAGGTTGCAATCTGATTCACTTGAGTCTCGATGATCTGTACGTGCTTTCTAATCCTATCCACCATGGTATTGACCCCTGCTATTTCCTGCTCAATCTTTCCAACACGTTAGTTGGAAGCTTTGATGAAGTTCTTGAGCACCTCGTCGAGGCTCTCCTTCTTCTTTTCCATGACCTCGCCATTCTGCTCATCAACATCTGGTGGAGGTTGTTCAGCAGCTTCGGACTGAGACTAAGAGAAGCCTGGATGAGGTCTAGGATGGTAGTGTTGGTATCCCCCTTGTCGGTACTAATTCTGGTAGCCACCAAGATTCTTGTAGTTCACGTCGGCGATAGGGTCAACCTGTGCAACAGAAACAAAAGCAGAAGTAGTATTTTTTTCAACCTCCCCCTTGAGCTTCTCGATCTCCTTCTTCATGGTGTAATCTTCCTTTGTCTCTACTGCCCGGACCTGCAGTCTCGTTGGATTGGACCACTGTTAATCATGCAACGCCATCTTCTTGAACAACTTGAGGGCCTTTTCAGATGACTTGCTAATCAAAGAACCTCCCACGGCATAGTTAACGGCCGCTTGGGTACTCTCATTCATTCCTCTGTAGAAGATGTGGGCCTGCTCCTCGGTGTCATCTCCATGGCCTGGGCAGCTCCTCAACAACTCATTCCACCTGCTCCAAACCTCGAACGAGGACTCATCCATTATCAGGTGGAACTGTAGGATCTCCATCTTCTTCTGAATGATAACTGAAGGTGGGAAGAAGGCGGCGAGGAACTCTGCTCTGAGATTGGCCCGAATACGGATGTTGCTGCAGTCTAGGGCTAAAAATCACGTCCGAGCCTATTCCCGAAGTGAGAAGGGAAACAAGCACAAACGGATCACATCCTGGGTAACTCCCACCTGCTTGATGGTATCACACACCTCCATGAACATCCTGAGGTGAGTGTAGGAGTCCTCCACTGCTCGACCTCCAAATTTGTTCTACTGAACCATCTGAATCAAACCGGTCTTGAGTTCAAAGTTATTGGCAGTGATGCTAATAACAAATCCCTCATTCCCGGGCTGTGGTCTGTACTTCTTGGCCATCACATTCGGATCCTCATCATCGGAGTCCTCTGGCCGGCGCCTTCCTCTCTCTCTTTCTCTTTCTCTTCTTTCAGCATCGCACCTTTCTGCTTCCCTCTCTACCATGAGCTGCTTGATGATATCCTTCATCTGATTGACTTCTTAGACAAGTAAGATGGCATTCTCTTGAGTTATGAGTTGTGCGTTTGGCTCTTCCAGTGATGGCATCTTTGAGAAATCTTCACCATCTGAATGGCGCGGTGGATCCATGTCGGTGTTTGTGCCATGTTTTATGTTGCTTTTCCTCCTCCAGGCTGTAGCCTCAATTTCTGGATCAAAATTCTCGAGTGATTTGCCCCAAGCCCTATGTTCATGATCCTGCGAAAAGAAAAGAAAATAGGAAGTCAACCTCTGTGTCGATCGACAGGGGCTCTGTCAATCGACACGCAATATTTTTACAGCTGTTCGTTTCGATCAAAACAGAGGTAAAACCCTGAAATACACGCAAATCTAAAAAATGGAAACAAAATACCAAAAAACATGCTCAAACCCTAAAACACGAATTTAAAAATACAAAAATCAACAAGAACGAAAATAAAACCAAATTGAAATAAAATTACAGCCTCAATCCATCAGATCTAAAAATAAACTAATAATTGGAAAGATCTGACAATCCCCAGCAACGGCGCCAATTTGATAACCGTAGAAACGGTGAGCAAATAAGTTTTTAATTACACCCAAAGGTGGTCGAACCCACAGGGACTGTGCAACGAAATACCCAAAGTACTAGCTATAATTCCTAGAACATAGAAGTTTGAGGAAATAGAAAAGGGATTTTTGTTTTTGAAAATTAAAGATGACAAGGCGAGAAAATAAAGGTTTTGAAAACAATTAAAGGAAAACACAGATCCTATGGCATATATCCTAATCATCAACATGCATTATCTATCAACTCAGCAACGGGAAACAATAGATTTAGTGGATTAAATTCCTTGGTCTGGCAATTAAATCCTAGAATACTAAAAAGTGACTTTATCCTCTCGGTCTCAAGAACACCAATTTAGTTAATCTGAATAATCATCTAATTAATTCCTATACAAGTTTCTTCCTTTTCAGACAGAAAACAAATATAATTAATTCTCTCATCCTATTAAAAATCTTCTCCTCTCGGTCTTTCAATTGATAACTTTAAACCTAGACTCAAATTCATCTTCCCTCTTTAAATCTCAATTATTAAATTAAACTCAAAGAATTAAACCATGCTAGTCGAGTTGATTTCAATTAACACGCATCAAATAAGAATACACATAGTTCTAGAACCTGTCAGGGTTCTAGCAACAACACATGACGAAAATTAAAGAGAACATATTATAAAATAACTTACAAATGAAATAAGAACCTTGAATGTCTTGGAAAAACTCCAAAGTTACAATCTTCTCCCAAAAAACCAAGCTTAAAACTGATTAAAAGTTCTCTCATTTCGTGCATATCAGATCCTATTTATAGAGAAGAGAAAAATACCTAATCTGGGTATTGGGCTAAAATAACAAAAACTGCTAAAACAGGCACAAAATTCCTTCTCGGGCCTCCATGTCGATCGACAAGGAGCTTGTCAATCGACACACATGCAGCATCTCGATCCACCCTTGCCTGTCCTTCGTGTCGATCAACAGGGAGCATGTCGATGGACATGTCTGCAATGTCATCCATGTCGATCGACAGGGAGCCTATCGATCGACATGCTTGCACATGTCGAGCCTCCTTCTTTTGCCTTGCCTCCGATTGACATCCGACCTCCATGTCGATCGACATGCACCATGTTGATTGACACAGAGGTCCTTCTTAAGGATTTTGGCTTCATCTTCCAACTTTGGTCGATTTCCTGTGCGTCAATCGAAGCGGCACTTCGTGTATTTCGGCTCTTTCATCATTTCACCTCTTTTTAGCCCTAAATACCCGCAAAACTCACCACGAAGGGCATAACATCCTCTAAAATAGTCTCATGCACAAAAATAAGTAAAAACATAAACTAATTGTACTGAAACAATGGAGAAAAATATAGATAAGTGAGTATAAATATGAGCTTATCAAACCCCCCAAACTTGAATACTTGATTGTCCTCAATCAAATAAAAGAAAGAAAAGAAATCTCATGAATTTGAAAGTGCAATGCCTCACAAGATTCATGACAATCAAAGGATCATCAATTCACATCACGCAAGCAATTTGAAAGAGATAAGAAATCCATAAACTTCGGAAGACTCACAAGGAAATGTATCGCTCAATCACTCAAGTGTTTGAGTTTCAATGAAAGCACTCACAACATGTATGAAGAAATTTCTACCTTTGGCTTGTAAAATTTCGAGAATCTCCACTCCTCAATTGTGCAGACAAATAAAGAATCAAAAAGGACTTTGATAAGGTTGTAATGTAGGCTTTTTGTGAAAGGTAGGAAATTATAGCAAAGTGACTAAACAAATTGAGTTAGCTACTCTCAATAAATCCAACCACTTTCTTTTCATCATCGACCAATCTCCTAATATTTCAAACAGAAACCAAGGTTCATTCATTTCTTTATGTTTCTTTCTATTCGTTTTATGCTCTTAAAAATTTTGTTTAATCATTTGAGCTTACAAGGACACAAACATTCTCTTTTTTTCTAAGAGCCCAACCCCCGTTTGTACACAAATTAAATATTTCTTATCCTCTTATAATTTTTGTTTCACCTCAACTTATATACAAGATAGAATCCAAGTTTTCACTCATAGACAAGTATAGAAACCAAGGACCTAAATGTTACTTATGAACAATAAGCATCAATCTACCATTATATCACCCAACTTTTATAGACAAGAAACATTTCACCTGCTTATAGCACTTCTTATAGACAAGACAGAACTACAGTGCTTCTCTCAACTCATAGACAAGAAAAAAAGTAACAGACTCAAAGGGGCTTTACTAAGGATAAATTTTTATAAGGACAATGTTTGTGATAATTTGGCTAACAAATATAGCCTAAGATCATTTTCTGTCATTGTGCACACTATGCTGTCTCGAAATAGAACAGAATCATGTTCTAGAGAGATAAAAACATACATGTGAATCTCACATGAACAAAATTAAGGCTGAAACTCACTTGGGTTCAAAAATTTCTTCCTTAGTCAACTTCAATCTACTCAAACATCATGCAAGTGTAAATTTCAATAAGACCCTATCATGCAGTATTCTACATTCATAGGCAATCAACCACCATTGAAATACAATCAAACTTATCCTCAATAAATTTCAATCTCAAAATTAGTTCAAGTGGGTTCATGACTTAATAAAAATTTTCCTCACAATTTATCATATTTTTTCCCTAAGCAAAAATTTAAATAAACAAACCAAATCAAATGAAACAACAAAAGATAAAGCAAATAAAGGATAGATAAGTTCGAATTTCTTCTCTACATCCCCGAAACTTATTTCAAACTCGGAGAGTAACAAAAAGTTTGAAAATCAAACAAGAAACAGAACTTATACCTGACTGTTGATCTCAGAAATCAATTTCTTTATCCACCAGAGGAATTAGCTCGTCGCGATGGAGAATTGGGGCTGCTAACACTCTGTGTCGATAGATCGACACTAAGTCTTCATGTTGACTGCTGGCACAAGTCAAAAGAGTTAGTCCACGCTTGACCGCTGTGTCAATCGACATTAGGCATGTCGATCAACACAGAGGTAAATCCTTGATTTGTTTTTTGAAAATAACACTAAAATAAAGGTAAACTATCATTTGAAAAGAAAATTAAACACACCAACGAAAATAAACAAAGGGAATTGAAAATAAATCTTGTAAAAGTTGTGTTATCTCCCAACAAGTGCTTTAGCTAACGTCGTAGCTCGACGGTACCTCTTTTCAGAACCAAAGTGGGCTAGAACGCACTCGCCTTCCTTGGGCATCTACCATGTAGACCAAACGATTTTGAATGACAGTAGTGAGCTCGGGGTGAGATGGTTTAATTGAAAATTTTGCCACCTCATTCCCTTGTTCCCATTCTTGAGCGGCTTGGTCCTCTCTTTCTTCCTCATCCTCTTCATCTTCAGAATCCTCAATGGATGTGATTTTATAGCACTCAGATTGCTGTCGGCTTCTATCGAGCTTAAATGTGATCTTCTCTTCATTGGCTCGTAAAGTGATCTCTCCTCCTCGGCAGTCAATCAATGCGGCACTAGTGCCCAAGAATTCTCTTCAAAAGATTAGGGGTGTGCTGCCATCTTCCTTCATGTCCAAGACTACAAAATCTGCAGGGAAAATTAGATGACCCACACGAATGAGAACATCTTCAAGTATACCTTTTGGGTGTGACACAAATCGGTCTGCCATGTGCAATGTAATTGTAGTCGGCCTCAACTCTCCAATCTTGAGGCGCTAGAAGATGGAAAAGGGCATTAGGTTGATGCTGATACCAGTGTCGCATAGAACCTTCTCGAACTCAATCCCTCGATCTCAACTGGGATTGTGAAGCATCATGGATTACTCTTTTTGATTGGGATCTTCTTTTGGAGGAGAAGGTTGCATTGGTCGTGAAGCTTGACTGTCGAGTTTTCCACAAATTGCTTCTTCTCGCTCATCAGCTTGCGAAGATATTTCATATAACCTGGAATTTCATGTAAAGCTTCAATTAGTTGTAGATTAATACTCACCTTCTCCAAGTTCTCAACAAAACGAGAGAACTTGGAATCCTCCTTCTGTTTGGAAAAACATTGAGGAAAGGGCATCGGAGGTGGTCTGGATGCTTTAAAACTTGAGTTGTTGAGCTGGGATGTCCTCTACATCAACTGGGCAGCATCTGTGTCGAGCTGGCTTCTGTGTCAATTGACAGGGGGTGTGTCGGTCGACACACCCGCAAGAATCCTGTCGATCGACATACTGGCAACATCTCGATCTGCCCTTGCTTGTCCTCCGTGTTGATCGAAAGGGAGTCTGTTGATCGACATGCCTGCAATGTCATCCATGTCGATCGACAAGGAGCCTATCGATTGACATGCTGCACATGTCGAGCCTCCTTCTTCTGCCTTGCCTCCGATTGACATCCAATCTCCGTGTCGATTGACACGCACCACGTCGATCGACACAGAGGTCCTGCTTCTGGATTTTGGCTTCATCTTCCATCTTTGGTCGACTTCCCATGCATCAATTGAAGCGGCACTCCGTGTAACTTGGCTCTTTCATAATTTCACCTGTTTTTAGCCCTATATACCTGCAAAACTCACCACGAAGGGCATAACATCCTCCAAAACAGTCTCGTGCACAGAAATAAGTAAAAACATAAACTAATTGTACTAAAACAATGGAGAAAAATATAGATAAGTGAGTATAAATATAAGCTTATCAAACACCCCAAAATTGAATACCTGATTGTTCTCAATCAAAGAAAAGAAAGAAAAGAAATTTCAAGTCGTTGAAAGTGCAATGCCTCACAAGATTCATCACAATCAAAGGATCATCAATTCACATCACACAAGCAATTTCAAAGAGATAAGAAATCAATCAACTTCGGAAGACTCACGAGGAAGTGTATCGCTCAATCACTTAAGTGTTTGGGTTTCAATGAAAGCACTCACAACGTGTATGATAAAACTTCTACATTAGGCTTGCAAAATTTCAAAAATCTCTACTGTTAAAATGTGCACACTAATCAAGAATCAAAATTGACTTTGATAAGGTTGTAATGTATGCTTTTTGTGAAAGGTAGGGAAATATGGCCAAGTGACTAAACCAATTGAGTAAGCTACTCTCAATAATTCCATCCACTATCTTTTCATCATCCACCAATCTCCTAATATTTCCAACGCAAACAAACGCTCATTCATTTTTTTTTCTTTCTTTCTAACCCTTTAAGCTCTTAAGAATTTTGTTTAATAATTTGAGCTTATAAGGTTACAAACATTCTCTTTTCTTTTTCAAGAGCCCAGCCCAATTTTGTTCACCAATTAAATATTTCTTATCCTCTTATAATTTTGTGTTTCACCTCAACTTATAGACAAGAAGGAATCCAAGTTTTCACTCATAGACAAGTACAGAAACCAAGGACCCAAAGGTTACTTATGAACAATAAGCATCAATCTACCCTTATTTCATCCAACTCTTATAGACAAGAAACAGTTCACCTGCTTATAGCACTTCTTACAGACAAGAAAAGAACTATAGTGCTTCTCTTAACTCATGGACAAGAAAGAAAAGTAGCAGGCTCAAAGGTGCTTTACTAAGGATAAATTTTTATAAGGGACAGTGTTTGGGATAATTTGGTTAACAAAGATGGCCTAAGATCATATTCTATCATTGTGCACACTATGCAGTCTCGAAACAAAACAACAGCAAGTTCTAAAGAAATAAAAACATATATGCGAATCTCACTTGAACAAAAATAAGGCTCAAATCTCACTTAGGTTCAAAAATTTCTTCCTTAGTCAACTTCAATCCACTTAAACATCATGCAAGTGAAAGTTTCAATTAGACCCTATCATGCGGTATTCTACATTCATAGGCAAGCAACCACAATTGAAATCCAATCAAACTTATCCTCAATCAATTTCAATCTCAAAATTAGTTCAAGTGGGTTCATGACTCAAAAAAAATTTTCCTCACAATTTATCCATATTTTTTTTTTGTAAGAAAATTTAAATTAACAAACCAAATCAAATAAAGTAATAATTGATAAAGCAAATAAAGGATAGGTAAATTCTACATATTAATTCCAAAACAGTGGCAAATAAATTTATAAGAGTACCCTAAGGTTGTCGAACCCAGAGGAATTGTGTAACGAAATTATTTCATGTACTAGCCTTAATCATAAGATATATTGTTTGAGTAAACAGAAAATTGGGTTTTTGAATTGAAAAGTAAAGATAACAAAACATAAATTTAATGGATTTTAGGAGAGCAATTTAAAGACAGACTCTAGGGTGAACTATCAATCAAAATATATATCAATTAATTAACTTGCATTGGTGGGAAATCATAATATTATATAATTTCTTGGTCAGAAAATTATAGCCTAGGTTACTAGTATGTGAATGTATATGCTTTGTCGGACTCAATAACACAGTACTAATCAACCTTTATAATTCCTCAAATTAACCATACAATTATTATCTTCCCCTAGGACAGATATTCTAATTGTATTCAAATTCCTTTTCCTATTATTAATTTTCTCTTTCCAGTCCTTCAATTAACAACTATAAACCTATAATCAATTTTATCTTTCGATTTGATGAATTCGAAATCCTAATAATTCAAACAGGAATTCAAAACCATGCAATTCTATTTTAATCAATTAAATATGCATTTGATTGATATTCGTTGCCTTAGAACCCACTAAGGTTTCTAGCCACTCATCGCAGATAGAAAACCAAAACAAAACAACAAAAATAAAGGTTCGTGCTGGAAAATAAAGTATGTTGAATGCTTCAAAGGGCCAAGGCTGAATGAATGATAAAAGATGATATATGATGAATAAAACTCGAAATTAACAGCTATTTACAAGAGTGGATGTGTATCCTATCAAGTCTAGGGCTAAAGATATGGTAAAATCCGAATTAAATCAAAATTTTGCCTGATTTGCCCGCGCGTCGATTGACATGACTCGGCGTCGGTCTACACGCGTGTCTTCACATCGACCCGTCTGCGCGGTCTCACGGTTTCAGCCATAACATTCACTCCCGAACTCTGATTGACCCGATTCCAGTTGCATTGGAAAGCTAAATCCAAGCTCTATCCATTGACATTCTCCAATAGACCGAATCACTTGTGTAGAGGAACCCATTACTGCTACTTTAGCACGTCAACTACTTTCGGAATGGTTTTGCAGTGAATTTAAACCTAAAACCTGCAAACCTGCAAAAACACACCATGACAAGCATAACACCACATATAATAGACTCATGCATGAATTATATATGTAAACTTAAGAAAACTACATAAAATAATAGAAAATAATATAGATAATTGAGTGAAATAATGAACTTATCAATCCCCCCTAACTTGAACATTTGATTTTCCTCAATCAACAGGTAAGAAAGAAATCAAAAGGTCATGTTATTAAAGTGCAATGTCTCACAAGATCCTTCACAGTGAAGGGTTAAAAATCGACTATGTACAAGCAGTTTGAAATAGATAGAAAATCCATTAATAGTGGAAGAACTCACGAGAAGTGTTTCGCTCAACTCACAAGTGTATAGGATAAAGATGAAAGCACTCAACACATGTATGAATGAATTTATACCATAGGCTTGCAAATTTTCTACTATCTCCACTACTAGAATGTGCACATATGTCTAGAATCAAAAAGGACATTCAATAGGTTATAACGTAAGCTTTTTCTGAGGGGTTGGAAAATTTGGCCAAGTGACTAGAAATAAACCTAGTTAATTACTCTCAATAAATCTCAACCCACCATCTAACTTCATCCACCTCATCTCATCATATATATCAACAACACACAACTCTTTTTTTTTCTCGCTCATTTTGAATCTCTTATGCTCTTTTTATAATAATAATTCTTTTTCTTTCATAGAGCTTATGAGAGTTTGAATTATTAATTGAGCTATTTTTCATAAATATTTTTCACCACTAATTTTGATATTTATTATCTCGAATGACTTCCAATTCACCCCATATACCACAACTCAAGACAGGAGTGAGACAATACTTTCTTATTCTAATAGAGAAGGAAATAAAATTGTAAAGGATCAGAAGTGGCTAATTAGGGAAAATTTTATGTGAAGGGACAATGTTTAGGGAATTGGGCTATCAAAGATGGCCTAAGATCATTTCCTAAACTTGTGCACACTATGCAGTCTCGACAAAGAAAATAAGTAAGTTTTAGAGAAGTTGAAGCACACATGAGAATCTCACATCAAATGGATTTCAGCTCAAATTCTCACACAAGGGTTCAAAAATTTCTTCCACAATTATCTTCAATCCAACACAATCAGTATGCAAGTATAAGTTTCAAACTAACCCTATCATGCGGTATTCTACATTCATAGGCATCTAACTACATTCCCAATTAGTTCAAACTCAGCCATCAATCGATTCTAATCTCACAGTCTCATTCAGGTTATGTCAAAGCTAAAAAATTTCCCCACAAAATAGAATAAAATTTAAAAACATGCAAATGCAAAAATTAAATTACTGAAAGCGAAAATAAAGATAGAATATTCGTCCTCTTTTCTACATCCCCAAAACTTATTTCCAACTCAAGGGTGGGAAAAAGTTTGAGAATCAGACAAAGGGGAGGAATAGTACCTGGTAGTTGATCTCAAACATCAACTTGTTATCCCTAGAGGCTTTGCAATTCACACGGCATGAAATTTGGGGCATCTGGCACTTCGCATTGACCGATGCAGGATCGCGTCGGTCGATGTGAAGCCTTCTTGTCGACTCTTCCATGGGTTGAAGTGCATCACATCGCTGGTCTCGACATCAGTCGATGCCAGGCCGTGTTGATCAAAGTCGAGAACTCCTCATTTTTTTAAGCTGCAAAACAAAGTTAGTGCCGACAAAATTTGAAAATAAAACAAAATATAATGAAAAATATGAAAATTAAAAAGGAAAACTATTGACAAGGTTGGGTTACCTCTCTTGGGATTATATACTGAAAGCATATATGTTTAAGTGTTTTGTACACTGGTCTTCATATATGTGTTGCTAAAACAATGCTCGTTGTCTGATGAAACAAACATACAACGAACCATAATATCCTATTATCTCGCTTAAAGGGATGACCATATGGTGTGTAGGAGATCACAGAGGATCATATGAGTCGTTTGACCTAGCGAGATATAAACAGTATCACAGCTGAGACAGTCCCTGGATAGGCTGTCGGTCTAAGCAGCGGCACATCGGTTCATAAGTGGGCTTATCCTAGCTACTTGATGTGTCGGTACATGGTTATGTATTGATGGGATCAACAGTGGGATGTGCCATTCTCATTGACATATGAATGAGCCAGATCCCTAATATACTTCCTATGATCTTTAACATAACTAAAGGATAAGGGGCACACACAGATTGACCACACATTGATTTACCATGGTTGCGAGTCTTACATGTACTCTTATACCCATATTTTGGGTGTTGGCAATTTGTGTGTGGCCTGCTTAGGCTGGACGTTTAGGTAAGCAAATCCGTTTCAGGATGGTGACATTCCCTGAGGAGCTCACAAGGTTCATTATGCTAAACCCTGCAGGTTGAATTATTTAATTCAGGCATAAGTGAAAAGTAGTGAGTGGTATTACTCAGGAAATAAGAGATTTATTAATTGTGGCTGATTGTCATAAGCCAAATTAATTAATGAATGTCTAAAACCTTAAATATGTGGATCATGTTAGTTAGGTGCAACCCGTTCCTAATAACGTGGTAATAAAGGGGTGAGTCAGCATTGTTACCGTGGTGAAGGTTAAAACAATGTTTTGTTAATTAATTATGTTCTGGGTTGAACAAGGAAAGATTAATTAATAAAGAGGGCCCAATTTATTATTTGCATCTGGTCCCTGGTCTGGCCCTTGAATCGCTCAAGCCCATTAGGGTTAGGGTTTCTCAAAACCCTAACACTATATATAGGCCTCCTCTCTATCAGATTAAAAGTGGTTTTTCAGTATATTGAAAATAGAGAGAGAGACGGCGGCGACTGATCTGTGGGAGGAACTGATCGATTCCTCCAGATCTCGGATTCAACTTGGTAGATAATCCTCCCCAGATTTCCAAGGAGCAAGGGAACAGATCAGAAGATCAGATCTGTAGGAATAACTATCCATCGCCAGCGCTTAGATTCAGATCCAGATTTACTTCATTGTTTTATTCTCCGATCTAGATCTGTAGATCAAGCGGTGAAGATCAGGTATTCCTAAATTCCATCCTCTGCAATTAATTTTGTAGTAGCATGCATAGGATCACACGGTTTATTTAATTGAAATTTGTTCCTGATATCCTAAGAATGATCCTTGGCAAGAATTTAATTAATCGCAACTTATGTTGTGCATCATATACTCAAACCCTACAATTGGTATCAGAGCCAGGTTGATGTTCTTAGGCTCTATCTTGGCAGAAACCCTAGGGTTTCTACCGTGGTTGGGCCGCGCCCAGTTTTCTGGTTGCTGCTGCTTATCTTTCCGGCGACACGCGCTGGTCTGGTGTGGCAGCGCGAGCAGGTCGATGGCACTAGCCGGCGACGGCGCGCAGTTGGTCGATGGTGGCAGGTACAAGCAGCGCGCGATTTAGCCGCTCGCAGCGGTGTCGCGGCACGCCTGCTGCGGTTTTTGCGTGCGGTGTGCGGTTGTTGTCGGAGATGGAGGCTGTGCGTGAGCTCCCTGAGAGCGCCGTCGAAGGGCGAGAGAGCTGCCGGAGCTAGCCGCATGCGAGTCACCTGCGCGTGGCGGTGGTTGCTGCAGCACTGTCCTTGGCTAAGGTTGCTGCTGCCTTGCGTGACTCCTACGACCGGCGACGTGGCCGGCGGCAGGCGGCGGGCAGAAAGGCGGTAGGCGGCGGCGCGAGTGCGGGCGACAATGGTGACTTCCCGTGCGAGCTTCGGCGGTGGCGCGGCAAGGCCTGGCAGTGGCTAGGGTTGATGCTGGCGGCTTGCGTTTCTCAAACCCTAGGGTTTGTCACGGCCCGGGCTCGTCAGCCCGGAGGTGGCCCGCAATCCTAAAAAATTAGGGTTTGGCTGCTGTTTGGGCCTAAAACCCTAATTTGAAGCCCAATTACTATTGATGCAATTCAAATCAGATTTCATGTCCAACGGAGGCCCTGTTTGAAGATCTGTATTGGAATTAAATCTTGTAATAGATTAGATTTAATTTATTTCAGTTGTAATCGCATCTAAGGGGCCACGATGTGAATTTAATTTATTCTCGTATTGATGTGAATTTTTATGTGCGCACTAGTAAATAATAGGAAGCATGATTATTTGCTTTAATTATTTACTGTTATAAGCATGTTGCAATTTAATTTTTGAGCATGTCTTATGTGATTTATTTTATGTTTTAAATTGTGTCAATAAATTCTGGGATCATATAATTTTATGATGGAATTTTGGGTGTGACATAATTTATGGGAACATAAAATAATGTGTGCGCATGAAACCTTTGGAATTAAAAATACTAAGCTGGATTTTGGTTCTTTTCTAACCAAAATCAGTAGACCTCCACAAAACGACTTCTCATTGGAAGTGGGGCATCTCGAAGCATAAATGACTACTCGGGTAGCTTACGTTAGGGGTCCCTCACCAGTTCTAATGCGATGAGGTTTCCAAAATAAAATTTTTATTTTAAGACGAGAAGTGGGAGCCTCTAAGCAATGACTACTCGGGTAGCTCGCATTGAGACAACTTTCACAACTCTAAGATTAATTCAAATGGGATAATGAAGAATGTAAAGGGCATGTGGTATGGGTCCAGTACGTATACTAAATAGTCCTTTTACATTCGGAGTTAGGATTGTGGTTTATTTGGCTTAGATGTTGCCTGGAGTATAACTCATTTGTGATGTCCCTGCTCCGGATAGGTGAACATGGTCTTAAGATCTCCAATATTAATTTCTTTTGCTTAAGATACCTGGCATGCTAAGAAATTAAAGGACCTGTTTTATTCTGGTTGAGCGTTTGCCGTAAACGCCTACTCGGGTAGCTTGCGGTAAATTAGCTTGGGCAATTGGAGGGAACAAATTGCATTATTTTATTTAAAGGTTCTATGCATATTTGTTTCAATTGTTCGTAGTATGTGCTTACTTTAATTCGCTTATTTATTTTCAGAAATGTCTATGAACAATGTCATTAATATCCTCGCTCAAAATCCTCTCAATGGTCCAAATTTCCTTGAATGGAAACGTAATTTGGATTATATCCTTGTTGCGGAAGAACACAAGTTTGTCCTTATTGATCCTTGTCCGCCAGTCCCAGCTGTTGATGCTACTGCCGAGCGGCAGCAGTCTTACAATAAGTGGATCAAGTCTAATAATGTAGTGAAATGCTACATGATGACCACTATGAGTAAGGTACTGCAGCTACAGCATCAGCATTATGATAAGGCTTGTGAGATTATTGATAATCTAACAGCGACTTATGGGGAGACGGACAGAACTGTCAGATTCAATCTCATGAAGGAGATTGTGAGTAAGAAAATGTCTGAAGGCGATTCAGTGAGAGAGCACGTGGTTGCCATGACTCACCTCATGGATGAACTTACGTTGCATGGTGGTGGTATTGACGCGGAATCTCAAGTCGATATCATACTAAACTCTCTTCCCAAGTCTTTTGAAAACTTAAGGTTGAATGTTGTAATGAACAAGAAGGAGTATAATCTTAATGAGTTACTCAGTGACTTGATGGCAGCACAGTCCCTGATGGAACCCGAGAAAGCAATTTTAGTTTCTTCCGGTAGCCGGTCTGCTGCTCCTAAACGGGCAAAAACTAAAAGAACGGCTAGGAATAAGAACAAGAAAACTGCTAGTGGGAACAATGGAGTTTATGCTCCAAAGAAAAAGGCTGGGAAAGTTAAAGGAAAGGGCAAGTGTTACCGCTGTGGCAAGCTAGGACACTGGAAAGCAAATTGTCCAGGTGTTAACACCAATGGACGAGGTACGTCATCATTTACATGTCTAGTATCAGTTTTTTGCTCCTTGTGAGTAGTGGTTACTGTGAATACTAATCATGTTTTGGCTGCGCTATGCAGAGAATCAAGCTGATGATAATGCTTGAGGATGACGGGACTACCAACTCCAAGGAAGCTGTTGGAGTTATTTGCTTTAAGTTTATGTTAAAACTCTATTTTAATTCAAGATCTTTTAAAGAGATATTGGTTTTATTTTGATAAACAATTTTCATCTACTGTTATAGATTATCAGTTACTCAGATAAAATTTTTCTATCATAATGAATAACAGTGTTTTCTATTATGGATGATTGTCTTTTCATTACTTGATTACATAAACTATCAGTGTTCTAAGGTATTATTTAAAGAATCACTATAGAGATAGGTTACACCAGTCTAAGTAGTTTAAAGTAATTCACGGAATTATGGATTCAATCCAGGTATTCCTAAGAATGGTACTTATGACAACTACTTAGAGGTATAAGATTGCAACCAGTCCTTTTAATAGGCGATTGTATCTTTATAGGTTATTTCATGTTTGCTCTGGTTTACTGGTTTGTGTCTATTTCCGCAGTTGCCTTAACAGGCATTGATACTGTAATCATTTATGATTTGGATATGTTTATCTAGTTCACTACAAGTCTTAGTCTCTTGCTTTAATCAAGAGCGTTCAAGACTAAGGTAGAGAATAAGTTAAAAAAGACCGTAAAAACATTATGGTTCATTCATAATGGTATATCTTAAGTGATGCGGTTTTATAGTATTTGGCAGAGCAAAGGAATTGCATCCTAGTTAACTACATCTATTATCTCTCAATTGGGATAGTGTAGGTTAAAACGAAATAAGACTCTTTAAAAGTTTATAAGTCATGCCAGCTTTGCCAAATTTTCGTTTTGGGAAGAGCTCCAAAAAGCAGTTGTGTGTTTGCTTAATCTAGTGTCTTCTAAATCAGTTCCATATACCTTAGCAGACCTTGACTCTGTCAAAAGGGCAATGATGTGTATTTCGGTTGTTAAGCTGACATAGGAAACTGATTGGTTGGAAGAAAGGTTTAAGCTAGTATTGTTTTGTGGGCTATTCCAGGTAAACGAAAAAGATGGTTGCTTTGTATAACCTAGATACAAGCAAGTTGTATAGGATAAAACCATGAATCCAAATGTGAGATTGTTCTCTAACATTTTAGAGAAGACAATTCAAATCCATCAGGAAATACCCCGTAGCACATTGAGCATACCTTGGAAGGTATGATACCAATTGCACGGTCACCTGTGCAAGGTGGTAAACCACAAATTAATGCACCATTAACTGACAACGTAAAAGGAGCATCGTTGCAGTGGGAGGTTGCCTTAACAGGCTCAATGGTACTGGTTCGTGGAAACAGTCTCTGGACTTGTTCCCAGCTTAACGAACAACATCGTACTTATCCCTTAAAGTGCAACGAAGCTGATAACACAAACGATGCAGTTTAATGACGTCAAGTCATGAATTCAGAAATGAATCAGTAAAGGTTATGGTTGTGTATCAGAATCAGTGATTGCCAAATAACTTTCTAGCTATAGGCAACTGATTGATATACAAGAATAATGCTCGAATGGTAACCTAGTATATTTGAATGTCTAGGTTAGTGAGTAAGGTATGTTTCACAACAAGATCTTCTCACTGGTTGCAACTATTAAACCCATTCGAACCATAACAACACATATAAATCTAAATATCTGGAAGATAGATGACGTCATCGTATTTTATAAACGAGTACCTTGATAAAAGGTGACGACATCTGTGTGCAACAACCAGAAAAGTTATGTGCGGTAAAGTGAAAAGCATCATGTCTGGAAGCCAAGTTTGTTCAAGTATGAACTTAAAGGAGCTTCAGGTCATGTAACAGACATTTCGATATTGTCTATCAAGAATGATAGTTTCATGTACCAGTTATGTGTCAGCAGAAGCGTGGTTTTCCTTGCACATTATGTAGATGGTATTTTCACTTTCGGAAACGGAGTGGAGATATTGTCAAGCATAAAGAGATGGTTATCCGAATAGTTTCAGACGTAGGACTTATGAGATTTTGGAACATCTTTTGAATTAAGGTCTTGTGTTGACACAAGAAAAGGATGTTCAGGTATCTCAAGTTGCTTTAATTGATTCTGTGGGAGTCGTTCATAGCAAGAAAGATTGTTGTGTTTCTATATTGTAAATGAACGAAGATAGATATCTGTAATGCTATAAGCATGTTAAACAGATTTCAATTCAACTCAGGACAAGCACATTGGTTTTCAAATGTGCCATGTGAGTTGAATGGCATCGGATATCCAGGAGGATCATAAGGAAAGGAAATCGACCTCTAACTATGTGTTGGCCTTGGAGGAGGAGTTATTAGAATATGACACAGAAGTGTGTTGCGGATTCGGGCATGAAAGGCTGAGTTTTTGATAGCTTCATTAGCTTCGCAAGAAGCAGTATAACTCCGGTGTTATCCTCTTGAGGTGTGTGTTCTGAGTTTTCCTAATAAAATCACATGGAACTGTGATCATGTTGGTGCAATGACAAACTCAAGTGAACCCAAGACTCACAAGGTGGTGAAACACATAGGATGTGTGGTATCATATCATACAAGAAATCGTGACAAGAGGCAATGCGAATGTAGTGGGAGTGATTGACAATATAGACAGACTTAATAGTTTGATAAAACAATGGTATCATGCTTTAAGTATAAGTGGGAGATTGTTGGGATTATATACTGAAAGCATATATGTTTAAGTGTTTTGTACACTGGTCTTCATATATGTTGCTACAACAATGCTCGCTGTCTGATGAAACAAACATACAACGAATCATAATATCCTATTATCTCGCTTATAGGGATGACCATATGGTGTGTAGGAGATCATAGAGGATCATATGAGTCGTTTGACCTAGAGAGATATAAACAGTATCATAGTTGAGACAGTCCCTGGATAGGCTGTCGGTCTAAGCTGCGGCACATTGGTTCATAAGTGGGCTTATCCTAGCTACCTGATGTGTCGGTACATGGTTATGTATTGATGGGATCAACAGTGGGATGTGCCATTCTCATTGACATATGAATGAGCCAGATCCCTAACATACTTCCTATGATCTTAAACCTAACTGAAGGATAAGAGGCACACACAGATTGACCACACTTTTATTTACCATGGTGGCGAGTCTTACATGTACTCTTATACCCGTATTTTGGGTGTTGGCAATTTCTGTGTGGCCTGCTTAGGCTGGAAGTTTAGGTAAGCATATCCGTTTCAGGATGGTGACATTCCCTGAGGAGCTCACAATGTTCATTATGCTAAACCCTGCAGGTTGAATTATTTAATTCAGGCATAAGTGAAAAGGAGTGAGTGGTATTACTCAGGAAATAAGAGATTAATTAATTGTGGCTGATTGTCATAAGCCAAATTAATTAATGAATGTCTAAAACCTTAAATATGTGGATCATGTTAGTTTGGTGCAACCCGTTCCTAATAACGTGGTAATAAAGGGGCGAGTCAGCATTGTTACCGTGGGGAAGGTTAAAACAATGTTTTATTAATTAATTATATTTCGGGTTGAACAAGGAAGGATTAATTAACAAAGAGGGCTCACTTTATTATTTGCATCTGGTCCCTGGTTTGGTCCATGAACTGCTCAAGCCCATTAGGGTTAGGGTTTCTCAAAACCCTAACACTATATATAGACCTTCTCTCTATCAGATTAAAAGTGAACAGATCTCGGATTTAACTTGGTAGATAATCCTCACGAGATTTCCAAGGAGCAAGGGAACAGATCAAAAGATCGGATCTGTCGGAACAACTATCCATCACTGGCGTTCAGATTCAGATCCAGATTTACTTCATCGTTTTATTCTCCGATCTAGATCTGTAGATCAAATGGTGAAGATCGGGTATTCATAAATTCCATCCTCTGCAATTAATTTTTTTGGAGCATGCATAGGATCGCATGGTTTATTTAATTGAAATTTGTTCCTGATATCCTAAGAACGATCCTTGGCAAGAATTTAATTATTGGCAAGTCATGCTGTCCATCGTAGACTCAAACCCTACAACCTCCCAACAAGTGCTTTCTTTAACGTCGTAGCTCGACGATACCTCAGATCAAAACCAGGGAGGTCGGGTCCAAACTCTTCGACCCCTGGCATCCACCATGTAAACTTTGCGATCTTTGATAATGGTGGTGAGCTCAGATTGAGGAGGCTTAGTTGATATTTTCACACCCCGTTCCCGCGCTCCCACTCTATAGCAACGGCTTCTTCTTCTTCGGACTAATCATCTTCAGTGGTGGTGATCCGGTTGCACTCTACCTTCCTCTTGCTTTTATTGATCACAAAGGTGATCTTTTCTACGTTAGCCCGGAGTGTAATTTCGCCGCCTCAGTAGTCAATGAGCGCGGCACTAGTATCGAGAAACTCATGCCCCAGTATTATGGGCATGTTCTCGTCCTCCTTCGTTTTGAGCACCACGAAATCTGCTGGGAAGATTAGATGGCCCAGTCGAATGAGCACATCTTCCAGAATTCCCCTTGGGCGGGACAAGGAACGGTCCGCCATCTGCAGAGTAATAGTAGTGGCCCTCATCTCTCCTATGTTGAGGCGCTTGTAAATAGAGTACGACATCAGATTGATACTGGCCCTAGTATTGCACAATACTCTCTCGAAGGTATGTCCTCCTATTTCCACCGGGATAGAGAAGCATCCATGGTCGCTTCTCTTCATGGGCACCTGCTTTTCCAGTAGCAGGCTGCACTGCTCGTAGATCTTCACAATTTTGTTCTCCACGAACTGCTTCTTTCCACTCATAAGTTTCATGAAGTACTTCATGTACCCTGGGATTTCCTTTAGTGCCTCAATCTGCGGAATATTTATGTTGGCCTTCCTCAAGTTCTCCACAAATCTGGAGAACTTGGAGTCCTCATTTTGCTTCGCAAACCTTTAGGGGAATGGCATAGGCAGGACAGGATCTTCAAAATTCACCAGAATTTTTCCAGAGGTGGGCCTCGACTTCGACTGACGTAGGGGCGCCTCAATCGAGGTTGATTTCCGTGCACTTCGATCGATGCCAGCTGCATCAATCGAAATAGAGCCTTCATTGTTTCTTGATTATTCTCCATTCTCCTCGACTTTAATCGACGTATTACGTGCATCGATCAAAATCAAGCCTCTAGTCGCGAGATTTTGCGCATCTTCAACTTCAGACTCGTTCCAAACCATCTCAGGACCCTTGTAACTCATCCCAGATCTCAGTGTAAAAGCCTTGCAATCTTTTTGTACCCTTGGGTTTACCTCAGATCTACTCGGCAGCTATCCTTGCTTGTGGTGAGACCCAATAATGTTGGCGATTTGATTGACCTGCGTTTCAACAATCTGAAGGTGCTTTCCCATCCGATCGACCTTAGTGTGTACACCAGTCACTTCCTCCTCCAACTTCCCAAACCACTGGTCTGAGGCCTTGATGAATTCGGCCAGCATATCATCCAAGCTGTCCTTCTTTTCCACCACTTCTCCATTCTGAACTTCAAATTTTGGTGTTGGTAGCTCGGCTGCCTCAGGGTGAGAGTAGGAGAAACCATGGTGGTTCCTCGATGGATATTGATATCCCCCATTTCTTTGCTAGTTCTGGTAGGGGTATCCCCCTCTATTCAGATAGCTCACCTGCGCAGGAGCTTGGGGTTGCACCTGTGCAACTGCAGTAGTAGAAGCTCCCGCAGACAATTTGTCCAAATCCTCTCTCAGCTTCTCAACCTTAGGTTTGAGAGGATCTTCAGTCTCCACTTTATCCACAACCTTAATTAGAGTCCTCCTCGAGTTCGCCCATTTTTGAGTGTGGATCGCCATCTTCTTAAAAAGTTTTAGTGCTTTCTCTGCATATTTGCTCGTGATAGACCCCCCAGCAGCATTGTCAACGGACTCTTGAGTCCTCTCGTTCATCCCATGGTAGAAGATGTGAGCCTGCTCCTCTGCGTCGACTCCATGACCGGGGCAACTCCTGAGCAGTTCACTGAACCTGCACCTTACTTCAAACAGTGACTCATCCACCATATGATAGTTTTTCATGTCGAAGCTTGAATATTCAAGAAAATTGTGGATTCAGTGCTTACAATGAAACTGTTGAGAGGCGCTCACAATTTCAGACCAGGACAGTTTCGCATCAAGGAATGCGTACATAGCAAGATGCCGATTAGTCGCAGAAGAACTCTATGGAAGTCAATGATAAAAGACAACCAGACACTCAGTTGCGATTGGTGTACAACGTAGTTCGACAAATCAGGACAGTGTTGCAGAATAAGCAGAGAGGCAGGCGACCTTTCCAAAAAGGATGGACTATGATTGGACATCCTTCAAAATGTCTCTACCGGCTATTTTTTAGTTTCCAACCTATAAATAGCTGGAACAACAGATACATAAAAACCATTGCACCTTTGAAAACCTTCGTATTCTTGAATCCCCGACACATTTTTACTTGTCTGTCTACTGAAGTTAAAGCTCAAGCATTAAACGCTCTCAAGAGAGAAGGCATTAATACCGTGGTTCAATTATTGAACACGAAGCATTCAATGCTTAGAGAATCTTTGGAGATTCACCATGTGACCTTGAGTGCACGAGGGTTTAGTCTGCTGACTTAATCTACTGACTTGGTGCTCTTACTTTCAGAGTAAGAACAAAGCAACCTAGTCTTGCAAAGGAAGAGCAGGTTATTACGTGCAACTGCCAACCAGTGTACGTTCTGGGAAGAACTTAACCATCCATTCTACCGAAGAAGGAAAAGGGAGGTTTGTCCTAAGTCCAACTTTGACGACTGCCAGTTCATAGAGAAGACGCAGAGCTTTCAATGAACTGAAGAAGGAGTGAAGTACAACCACCTGGGAGAGTGATCCATTGTGATGTGGACGGAGGACTCTACAACAATTGGCTATAGATCGAGAGTACTGTATCTTCATAACTTAGTGAATATCCTGATCTGATATTTGAAGAGTGGACGTAGGACTTATGACTCCGAACCACTATAAATATCCTGTGTCGTTTACAGCTTTACTTATTTTACACATTTAATAGTTTTCAACTTATATCTTGAAATCTTCAACACTTACCTTGAAAGTGTTGAAGTGAATAGCTGTTAATTCTCTAACTGTAAACTGTTAATCTAAATTGCTGGATAATCCAAACTCTGTTTCTAAAACAGTCACTTAAAGACTGTGTTGATAAGAAACTTAACTGCCTGTGAATTAGAGTATATTCAACTGTTTTAATACTTCCGTTGCACATTATACGTACTCTAATCAGGGACCATCAGTTCTCCAACTTCATCCCAATACAAGGGAGATCTGCACTTCCTTTCATAAAGTGCTTCATACGGGGCCATTCCGATTGTGACGTCGAAACTGTTATTGTATGCATATTCAATCAATGGAAAAATTGCCTCCCATTTCACTCCTCTGTCAAGAACAATTGTTCTTAGCATATCTTCCATGGTCTGTATGGTTCTTTCTGTTTGACCATCTGTTTTTGGGTGAAATGCAGTACTGAAATTTAATTGGGTTACATGCTCTTTCAGTAGGCTAGTCCAGAATTGAGATGTGAACTTCGCATCTCTATCAGATGTGATTGTCGTTGGCACTCCATGTATTCGAATGATTTCCTTGACATATATCTGAGCCAACTTACATGATCCATATGTAATCTGAATCGGTAGAAAATGTGCATTTTTGGTCAAGAAATCCATAATTACCCAAATAACAGTGTTCCCTCTTTGGGATTTGGGTAAACCGGTCACAAAATCCATTGCTATTGCATCCCATTTCCACTCAGAGATGTAAAGCAGCTGCAACTTTCTATACAGGCTTTAATGCAATGCTTTCACTTGTTAATACGACAAACAACATTCTACGAACATGGCTATGTCTTGTTTCATGCCTTCCCACCAAAATTTAGACTTCTAGTCTTGATAGATCTTTGTTCTCCCACAGTGGGCAGTGTACGGGGTTTCGTGTGCTTCTCTCAAGATTACCTCTTTCAAATCATCATCTTTTGGCACAAACAATCTTCCATCGTATATTATTGCATTGTCAAATGCTTTTTGAAAGTTCGCAATTTTCTTTTCATGGATTTCAAGTCGTATCTTTTCCAAATCATCATCTCTTCTTTGTGCTTCCACAATTCTTGTCCTTAGATCAGGAGTTACCAATAAAGCTGTTATTCTCATGCTCACTGTTTCAGGTGGCGAGATTACTTTGAGAATTATCTTCACCATATATTTTATCAATTCATTCTTTTGCGTGATCACAACAAAAGCTTTGGCTGGAGCCTTTCTGCTCAACGCATCAGCTACTGAATTAGCTTTACCAAGATGGTAATTTATGATCAAGACATAATCTTTAACTAATTCCGACCACCTTCTTTGCCTCGTATTTAGATATTTTGCTCAAAGAAGTACTTGAGGCTCTTGTGGTCAGTGAAGATCGCACATCTAGCACCGTAGAGATGATGTCTCCAAATCTTTTAGCGTGTGGACAATTGCTGCTAATTACAGGTAATGGGTTGGAAAGTTCAACTCATGTGTTCTCCATTGGTGTGATGCATATGCAATCATTTTGCTTTCTTCTATTAAAACACATCCTAGACCATTCTTGTAGGCATCTGTATACAGCTCTTAGTCTTTATCTACTTCTGGTATTGCCAAAACTAGGGCAGTGGTTAAGAGTTCCTTCAAGCGTTGGAAACTCGCATCACACTCTTTCGTCCAAGTATAGTTGATCCCTTTCCTCAAGAGTTGTGTCATAGGTCTGGCGATCTTGGAATATCCTTCAATGAATTTGCGATAATATCCTACCAGTCCAAGAAAAATTCGAATTTCATTCGCTGTTTTAGGAGCTTCCCACTCTTTCATTGCTTGTATCTTAGGTGGGTCCACTTTGACTCCTTCTACAGATACAATATGTCCTACGAACATCAATTCCTTCACCCAAAATTTGCATTTACGGAATTTTGCATAAATTCTCTCCCTTTGTAGGGTTTTCAAGACTGATCTCAAATGCTCTCGATGTTCCTCTTCACACTTCGAGTAGACAAGAATGTCATCTATGAAGACTAGGACAAAATTGTCAAGATATGGATGAAACACACGATTCATAAGGTCCATGAATACTGCTGGCATATTTGTCAATCAAAAAGGCATCACTACAAACTCATAGTGGCCATATCTTGTTCGAAAGCGGTCTTTGGAATATCCTCCTGAGGGATTTTCAGCTGATGGTATCCAAATCTAAGGTCAATCTTTGAAAAGACCTTTGCTCTCTTTAGCTGATCAAAGAGATCGTCGATTCCTGGCCCATTCGCATAGATCCATCCTTCTTCTTCACAAATAGAACAGGTGCTCCCCAAGGCGATACACTGGGTCGAATGAATCCCAGTTCTAATAACTCTTGTAACTGAACCTTCAACTCTTGCACTCCTTAGGGGCCATCCTATATGGAGCCTTTGAGATAGGAGCTGCACCTGGTTCAAGATCAATAACAAATTCCAATTGCCTATCTGGTGGCAATCAAGGTAGTTCGTCAAGAAAAACATCTTTGAATTCCCTTACGATTTCTACGTTGATGACAATAATGTTCTTCTTGTAATCCTCATCAAGTACACAAGGAATGCTCGACTATCTTTTATGCTTGCTAAACAATAAGCTTGCATTGCAGAAATTTGGGAATCCTTGTCGCTTTCCGGACTCTTTGCAAGTATACTAGTTCTCTTCCGGACTATCCAAAAGACATGATCCTGTCCTTGCATTGAATGTTAGCATGGTTCTCTTCCAACCAGTCCACTCCTAGTATTACGTCCACATCTCTCATTTGGTGGACGTTCAAACCATTGACTCTTAAAATGCATGCTCCAAAAGAAACTTCTAGGGTTAGACAAATACAGTTTGAGAGAGTTGATCCTTCGGTCAGAGTTACTGTACACAAATCATTCTTCGTTCTCTTAGTACTAAGTCCTAGATTATGAGCGCAGTCTTCAGATAAAAATGAATGTTAAACACCAATATGGAAAAGTAAATTAACGGGCGAAGAATCGATTAGTCCCATACCTTACAGGTTTCCCTGATCTTCCTTCCCTATTGGTTGTTCCAGAGCATAGGCTCTTCCTTATCGTGCTAGCTGTTATTTTTGCTACTGTGGTTGTTGTTGCTCTTGGGGCACTTGCTGGATCGGCTTTGCCTGAATAGCCGGTAACAGGAATTTCGATGTTGTTGATGGCCTTGTAGTGCACGCAGTTGAGTGTTGCCTTTATTGCTTTGGTGCTGGTTTAAAAAATCTGGCTGAATGTTGCTCTAGCGACATTTTAACGAATAATGTCCCAACCGTCTGCAATTGAAGTAGTAGGCACGATAAGCAGAGCATTCTCCTTGATGTTCTCTTCCACAACGATTGCAACGTTTGATGGCAAAATTGCCTTGGCGGTTGATTCCTTGATTCTGAAAGTTTCTTTGATTTCTGGCTTGATTGTTGTGGATATTCTGATTACCTTGCCAATTCCTTTTTGTCAAAGTCAGCGAAACAACTTCTTGCTTTCTCTTCGTTCCTGCCTCAGTTGATAGCTCTGGTTTGTTGGTGTTGTTGTGCGGGTAACTATTAAAATTATACGCAAGTGCAAGTATGTCTAAACAAGTAATACAGATCTAAGTCCAGATATCGTACCCAAGGGAGTGAAAGTGAATCGTGCACATTCTATTGCTTGTAAAATAATGGTGTTTTGTGATTTCTCCAAACTAAAATATCAAGAAAGCATATAAAATGAAACCAAACAGTGCTAGAACAATTATTAATATTTCTTCCCACAAAATAATCATAAACTAGTAGACTTTGGTTTTAAATCAATGATAACATGCACTTGGGTTATTGACCTTTGTTCATCTACTCTCCTATATGCTGCAGCATTGTTCAAGCATCAACTCTCGTTCTTGCAACCACACTCTTTTCTGTCTAGACTATTGTCATAGCGCTAGATCTATGTTTTCTTGCTAACCTTCATATGTCTATGATAGATTTCACCTTCAAACAAGTAATTTCAGAACAGGGGTTCTTGCAAGTCTTAGAATCCATGTATGTCTACACTAGAGATCAAGATTGACCACGATTCCATCATCCTAGATCTCCTCTCGGTCTCACTAGGCGAGATCTCTACCTGCCACTGTCGTGTTTAGATAGACAAATAAATCAGAATTGAAATCAACACCATATTTAATACAAGAACAGCTCCAACATATATTCAAGAAGTAGAACCAGTCAATAACCCGAGCTTAAAAGGTTTAGCTCATGCTTACAAAGGATAAAAAACAAATAACATTCAAGTTCATGTTTCTGATCATCAACTACGTAGGGATATTAAATAAGTTTTGCAAAATAATGATAAACTATTTAGATTTGTTGTTGCATCCACTTTGGCTCTTACGAACTCCTCGTCTCCCTGCTCAAACTTCTATGTTGATCCCTTTACTCAGACTCGTATTCTCTCAATGTTGTTGTTCTCTCTCCTGTCCCTCTTTTATGAAAATATCTCTTTTGTCTCCTTTCAGCTTCATCCAAGCCTTACACGTGGCTCCTCAATCTGCCTCCCAGCTCTGACGGTTCTCCTGGGCGACACGTGTCCTGCTTTTGGGATAGGATTTGAAAAGTGCTGAGATCCTGTCTGTTGTGGTCCCGAAGATTCCTCACTAGAGTTCTGGCCATGCTGCTCCTATGCTGCGACATTATATCAATCCTTCTGTTGGGATATGTATACTGAAAAGCATAATTGATCAAGCATTTGTAT
>JAPKLW010000003.1:53384-79319 GCA_026898455.1 Plectranthus barbatus
GAAACCTTAAATATGTGGATCAAGTTAGTTTGGTGCAACCCGTTCCTTATAACGTGGTAATAAAGGGGCGAGTCAGTATTGTTACCGTGGTGAAGGTTAAAATAATACTTTATTAATTAATTAATGTTCTGGGTTGGACATGTGAGAATTAATTAATAAAAGAGGGCCCACTTTATTATTTGCATCTGATCCCTGATCTGGCCCACACATTGCTCAAGCCCATTAGGGTTAGGGTTTCATTAAACCCTAACACTATAAATAGCCAAACCCTAGATCAGTAAGAGAAATACACATTCTCAGTATACAGAGAGAGAGGGCGGCGGCTAGGGCATTCAGGAAGGAGGATTTTCTCTGATCAAATCCTCCGGCTGAATCAACTTGGTAGAATAATCCTCACCAGATTTCCAAGGAGCAAGGGATACAGATCAGAAGATCAGATCTGTAGGAACAGAAAGGAGAGGGCATCGATTTCTTCTTGAAGAAGAAAGCCATCATTTTGTTCGATTTCCGCTTCAGATCTGAAGGTTTTTCACCGTTATCATACTCCGATCTGTCCTGTGGATCAAACGGTGAAAAGAGGTATAAACCCTAATCCATCTTGCAATTAATTTTGTAGGAGCATGCATAGGCTTTGCATGGTTCATTTAATTGTGTTTATTTTTTATATCCTAAGAACGATCCTGCGAATTGAATAACAACTCGTGTTGTTAATCGTAGACTCAAACCCTACACCTTCTTGCTCTTGTCATGCTCCAACATAGTGAAACCTGTGATACTATTCAAACAATTCTTTTCGCAAAAACTCATAATTAACACAATACAACAAAATAAACCTAAATTTAATAGACTACCCAATTTACTTATATTATAATACTTATCCTATAAAACAAGACTATTCTATGACGTAATTAATTAAATTTGACACAAAATAATAACTCTTTAAGAGAGTTATCACTCCCCCAAACTTAAAATGTTGCTTGTCCCCAAGCAACAAAGACTCAAACAAAACAAAGGGAACTTAATTTACATATTCTTGTCTTGGAGCTTTCAGTTCACACCAAAGAAATTAAGAAGAAAAAATTCATTCATGACTCTTAAGTAATCAAGCTTCAGCCACCACAATTTAATAAGTTTAATCAAAGCAATCTAAACTAGCTTGATAATCAAAGCTGCAAAACTTTTCAGCAAGATAGCTAACAAGTGCTACAAGTTTAAACTTAACTTCCATTTCAGCTCTCATGATCATTGATGCCACTATTTTTGACTACCTTCAAACTTTGGCACATTCTCCACTAGTTGAAATTGTATCACATCAAGATCAAAAGGTCTTCTTGAGCTTCTAATGTAAGGCTGTGGCTAAGGTATGAGCATTATGGAAGAAGTGGCTAATGAATTTGAGAGGCATCTACAGGTCTTCCACTTAGAATTTATTCTTGGTATTGCATAGGAAGAGCTACAACTGTTTTCAGACTCATAACACCCAATTTTTTTTTAGATGGTTGTTTGTCCCATCTAATTTTTCTACTTTTCATCTTTTTTTTTTTTAAATATATACACACATGCTACTTACAGGCTGCAGCATGGTTTATTTACAAACAAACTCTCAAGCTTCTACATAATCAATCTATTGTAACTCTCTCTCTTCTATTATTCTTTTGATCGCTAAGTGAGAGAACCTAAGCAAGCTTACCTCTAAAATCAGGGCGAGTGTATGGGTACATGGCTCACATCTTTTATGGTTAGAATCAACAAAAAGGCTCAAGGCTCAAATCTAGGTGCAAAGGTAAATGATGTACGATGAAACGAACTTCTGCAAGCACAAAGATGAAGAGATTGCCTAAATCATTTCCTCATGTAATACTCATTCAAATTTCGTCTCAAATGGCCTAACATTTTCCGGTAGGTGGCATCTCTCATGTTCTTTTTCTCAGTAAAACTAAAGTACCATTTAAACTAAAGCACGTAGCATGTCAAGTTTTCAAAAACCAAACAATTACAACCTTTGTTCCTCAAGCTAGCCTATCATCCTAAGATTAAACTTGAAAATCTTGGGGGCTGACTCTCAATCACTCAATTATCATTCACGAAATTTCAAGAGAAAGAGATTACTCACACACCCGTATCATTAAGCTCAAGACAAGATAATAGACAAACTATCGAATCCTCACTCTCTTGACTTGCTTCTTCTTCTTACTCTGCATCCTCACTTTCTTCATTCCCAGAGATTTCCTCTTCAGATTGTTTCTTATCCTCAATCTTCTTCTATCTAGATTCTTTTGCTGGGGTAACTGTTTTCTTGGTTTGAGCTTTTGGGATTGGCTTCTTCTGCTCCTTGGCTAAATTTGAATCCTTCTTCTTTGTGCTTGAAGAAGTTGGAGTAACCTTCTTGCTCCCCGTTGATTTCTCTTTTTCTTCAGTCATTTGCAACTTCGCGGCAGCATATACAAGATTTTGTAAAGGATCCGTCTTCGCCTTCTTTGATTTCTCAGATTGCACTCCCTTTTTCACGACGGGTGCTTCCTCGTCTAGCACTTCCACTGGATTGTCCGCACTTGTTTGCGGGAGTTTGGCATTCCTACTAGCCATAGTTGCTAAAGCAGTCCGACCAGACCTTCGCACTGGCTTTTCTGGTGCTTTCCCCTTCTTGTCAGAACTTGGGGTTGGACTTTCTTCCACTGATCCAGGCTTTCTTTTCGCAGGGTTCTTGGTTTTCATCTTTGATGTTTCTGTACTCAACCCAACTCAGAAGATATCTTTGCAAACACAATGCACAAATAGATCACCCCATTTCTAACGAAAACAACCTATCTCACAACAGTTCATCCAAGTAAGGAAAGATACCCTCCCCCAAACTTTATGCCTCAGTAAATCATTCAGAAAGTTTGGTTCACAGACTCAAGAAAAATGATAGGTTTAAGTAATTTCCCTTACTCGAATCAGAATTTTCAAGCAACCCTAGAAAGAAAACGAATTACCCCCTTTTTTTTCGCATGCGTAAAGCATAACACATTTTTAGCCCTAAGAATCGACTACCCATCACAATGTCATAACCTTTCACAACCCTCAGACATAGAATTCACAAGAAGCTTTGCATAAATTTCAAAGAAGCAAGTTTTCAACACAAATTCCAGAAAACTCAAATTTCAACATTACCGTTGGCTGCATGTTTCATCATGTTCTCTCTCTAATTACAATTCACAATGTCAACAAACAACGAGAGAAAAAGAGTACTTACATTGACTATTTAACCTCACATTCTTCTTTCAAATACCCAAAATGGTGATGTTTCTTTTTGGTTTTTCAGAATTATAAAGCGGAAATGATATATACAAAAACTAGAAGCCCTTTCGACTTTCTTTGAAATGACACAATATAAAATTCAAAACATTAACTACCACAAAAACCTGCCAAAAAAAAAATGAGTCCGCCTCCAATGACGTCAGCAACAGTTCTTCAACGGTTACTTGCCTTCCATGTGTCCACCTTTTCTGCAAAATTCATGTAGTTACTTACTTACTAGACACAACGTAAATATATATATATATATATATATATATATATATATATATTTTCAGATTTTCTTTAATCTATTATAATAAAAACTTAAAATATTCTAAGACATATGAAATTAACTCTAAATTGACTCTAATGCATAATGTTCATCTACCTATAATATAGGAATCATGCTATTTACATGCTATAGCACCCAGATATAAATAATACAAAGTATAAATAAAACAGAAATAATATTATGCAATAAATTAAAGATACTACTCCCTGAACCAGCCTAGTTGCATTTTCAATGAAACTCCTTCCATTGGTTCAGGGGCTCCGTTGCTTAAGGCTCTTCAATGGGAATGGAAGCCTTCTCTCTGTTTATGCTTCCTCCATGATAGTGCTTCACCCTAGCTCCATTTACTTTGAATGTTTCTCCAATATCTTCATTCTTCAAATCCACTGCTCCATGTGGATATACCTTGACCACTACAAAGGGTCTTGACCACCGAGATTTCAGCTTCCCTGGAAATAGCTTCAGCCTGGAGTTGAACAATAGAACCTTCTGTCCCTCTTCAAATTTCCTCTCAGAAATTTTGTTGTCATGCTATTTCTTAACCTTCTCTTTGTATATCTTGGCATTTTCATAAGATTGCAACCTTAGTTCATCAAGCTCATTCAACTGCAGCATCCTCTTTGCACCACTGCATTTTGGATCCAAATTCAATTTTCTTGTCGCCCAGTATGCTTTATGCTCTAACTCCAAAGGTAAGTGACAAGCCTTCCCAAAGACCAACCTATAAGGTGACATTCCCAAAGGAGTTTTATATGCAGTCCTGTAGGCCCAGAGTGAATCATCAAGATGTTTAGACAAATCTTTGCTGGTGGCATTCACCACTTTCTCAAGGACACTCTTCACTTCCCGATTGGAAAGCTCTGCTAACCCATTAGTCTGCGGATGATAAGCTGTGGAAACTCTGTGGGTAACATTATACTTTGCCAACATTGCAGACAGGCTTTTATTGATGAAGTGAGTGCCTTCATCACTGATTAAAGCTCTTGGTGTGCCAAATCTGGTGAAAATATTTTTGCGGAGGAACTTCATTACTGTAGCTGAATCATTGCGGGCACAGGCACATGCTTCAACCCACCTAGATACATAATCAACTGCCAGTAAAATATACTCATTCCGAAAAGATATTGGAAATGGACCTATAAAATCCATTCCCCACACATCAAACAATTCTAGCTCGATTATGTTGTTCAATGGCATTGCATTTCTAGCAGGCAAGTTCCCAACCCTCTGACATCTATCACAATTCTTCACAAATGAAAATTGAATCTTTAATAATAGTGAGCCAAAAGAAACATGACTGAAGAACTTTTGCGGCAGTTCTCTGTCCACCATAATGTCCTCCGTATGCTGCAGCATGGCAGTCTGCCAGAATTGCCTGCACATTATTCTCTGGTACACACCTCCTAAAAATCTGATCGGATCCTTGTCAGTACAGCATTGAATCATCGCAATAGTAGTACCTCGTGTCATGAAGAAACTTTTTCAACTACTGCCCCTTGATTCCATAGGGTTTCCTCCCAGTAGCTAAAATATTAGCCATGTCGGCGTACCATGGGGCTTCCTCTTCACATCTCATCAGCTGCTCATCTGGAAATTTATCATTAACTTGCTCAATCTCTTCTTCTTCATTTAGGTTTTCCAATCTGGAAAGATGGTCTGCTACTTGATTTTCAGTTCCCTTCTTTTCTCTGATTTCCATATTAACTTCTTGTAGTAGCAATATCCACCTGATTAACCTTGGTTTGGCATCCTTCTTGGCCATTAGATACTTGATTGCAGAGTGGTCTGTATAAACATTCACTTTGGACCCCACCAGATATGATCTGAATTTGTCAAAGGCAAACACCACAGCCAACAGCTCTTTCTCTGTGGTTGTGTAATTTCTTTGAGCTCCATCAAGGGTTCGACTTGCATAGTAGATCACCCTGAATATCTTCTCTTTTCTCTGCCCCAAAGCTATTCCTAAAGCATAATTGTTGGCATCACACATAAGTTCAAATGGAGTATTCCAATCTGGCGGTTGCATAACTGGTGCAGATATCAGAGCATATTTCAGTTTCAAGAATGCTTCTATACATTGTGGAGAAAATTCAAACTTCCTATCTTTCTCAAGCAACTCAGATAAGGGCTTTGCAATTTTTGAAAATTCTCTTATAAATCTTCGGTAAAATCCTGCATGCCCCAGAAAACTCCTGACTGCCTTGACTGAACTTGGTACTGCCATCTTCTCTATCACCTCAATTTTGGCTGGATCAACTTCCATTCCGGCTTTTGATATCTTGTGTCCCAAGACTACTCCCTACTGCACCATGAAACAACACTTTTCCCAGTTCAGCACCAACTGTGATTTCTCACACAATTTCAATACCTTTTCCAAATTCACCAGACATGCTTCGAAATTCTCCCCAAATACTGAAAAGTCATCCATAAAGATTTCCAATCCATTATCTATCATCTCAGAGAAAATTGCAATCATACAACATTGAAATGTTGCTGGAGCATTGCATAATCCGAAGGCATCCTCCTAAAAGCAAATGTTCCATAGGGACAAGTAAATGTGGTTAATCCTTGATGTTCTGGAGCTATTGCTATCTGATGATACCCTGAATATCCATCCAAAAAGCAGTAAAACTCCTGTCCAGCTAGCTTACCCAGCATCTGATCTACAAATGGTAAAGGAAAGTGATCCTTCTTTGTTGCATCATTCAACTTCCTGTAGTCAATGCAAATTCTCCATCCAATTACTGTCATTGTAGTGATCATCTCATTGTTCTCATTCTGAACCACTGTGACTCCTCCCTTTTTTGGGAACACATTGCACAGGACTTACCCAAGAACTATTAGATATGGGAAAGATAATCCCTGCATCCAACCATTTAATCACCTCTTTCTTCACCACCTCTTTCATATTGGGATTTAATCTCCTCTGCGGCTGAATAGAATTCTTATTTCCTTCCTCTATCAAGATTTTATGCATGCAGATTGTAGGACGTATCCCCTTGATGTCAGAAATAGTCCATCCTATTGCTCGCTTATGTCTTTTCAACAGTTCCAATAGACTTTGCTCATTTTCTTCCTTCAAATTTGTTGCTATGATCACAGGTAATGTGTCTGATTCACCCAAGTAAGCATACTTCAGGTGAGCAGGTAAAGGTTTTAAGGTTAATTCTGGAGGTTCCTCCATAGAAGACATGGTCCTTTTTATTTCTTTAGATAACAGATCCAATGGCTCAAATGGTTGCCGAACTCCCCCAAACTTTTGCCCTTGCTCTACCCATGCTGCAGCTTCGCTTGGTAATTCCTCAACATCATCTTCCTTTCCTGAATGATTTTTCTCGAAAACTCTTCTATTGCTGACTCCAGTACCTCCACAGAAAAACATTCTTCAGGGTCATCATGAACCTTCATGGCATTAAACAAGTTAAAAGTAGCTTGTTCATCTTGTACTCTCATAATCAACTCCCTTTTCTCAACATCAATCAGTGTTCTCCCTGTAGCAAGAAATGGTCTTCCCAGGATAATTGGCACCTCCCTGTCTGCTTCATAGTCCAGAATTATAAAGTCTGCAAGAAAGATGAACTTATCTACCCTCACGAGCACATCTTCAATCTTTCCTTCAGGATGTACAGTAGATCTATCTGCTAACTGAAGAGAAATGGTGTTAGGTCTAGCTCCTCCAATGCCCGATTTCTGAAAAATTGATAATGGCATCAAATTTACACTTGCTCCTAGGTCACATAGAGCCCTACCCACATCTCGACCTCCAATAGAACAAGGGATAGTGAAACTCCCTGGGTCCTTTAACTTAGCTGGAGTCTGTCTCCTTAGAGGTCCACCTACTTCCTCAAACAATGAAACTGTTTCAAATTCCTTCAACCTCTTTTTCTTTGACAAAATGTCCTTCAAAAACTTCACATAAGTTGGCATCTGCTCTAGTGCTTCCACCAATGGTACATTGATATGAATTTGTTTCAGCATTTCCAGAAATTTCTTGAACTGTTCCTCTTCTTTTTGCTTCTTAAATCTGGTTGGGTATGGTGGTGGTGGTGCATAATCATATTCCTCCAAACCAGATTTCCTCTTAGTTTTAGAAATGATTCCTTCAGACATCTCTGCAGGCTTCTCCACAGGATCTTCCACGTCTTCCTTCTCCAACGACCTATCTTTTCGCAAATTTTCTTTAGTCACTGCAGCCCCTGATGATGATCCTTCTCCTGCTTCAAAATTCTCAGCCTTTCTTTCTTCAAACTGTTTCCCACTTCGAAGCGTAACAACTTTACATTGCTAATTTCCATTCATTGGATTCTCAGTGTTACTCGATAATTCTCCTGGTGGTCTGCTTCTCAGTTCATAGGCTAACTGCCCCATTTGCACTTCCAGAATCCTTAGAGAAGATGCTTGGCTCTGAATAAGAGCATCTTGATTTTTAATCCGCACTTTATTTTGAGTCATGAATTCCTTCATCATTTCCTCCATTGTTTTCTCTTGTTTCGGAGGTGGAGCTTCTAAACTCTGATGTTGATTATAACCTCCTTTGTTATAATGTTGCTCCCTTGCTGCAGCATTTTGACTTCCTTGTCCAGACCAAGAAAAGTTTGGATGATTTCTCCATCCACTGTTGTAAGTGTTTGAATATGGATTATTAGTCTGGTGATGATGATTTCTATTTCCCATATAACAAATAGACGCTGGATTTGATGGACATTCCTCAAATTGGTGCGCTCCCCCACAATAAATACAATCCAAAGGTCCTGAGGTTTCTGCACACATTGGAGTTGTTTTACTTGGACTGGTATTTTTCTCAATGCTCTTCATAGTTGCTCCTAGAGCCTCCATTTGCGCAGTCAAAACTTTCATTGGATCAATTTCCAGCATACCTGCTACCTTAGGAGTAGAGATAGCTGATGCTCTTGAATTTGCCCAGAAATAGTTATTAGCAGCCACTTTGTGCTTCATTGTACGTTTTGTCCAATAGTGCTCCTCCAGATGTAGCATCTATCATCATTCTTGAATTACCGTTCAGCCCATTGTAGAAAATCTCCATTTGAATACAATAAGGTATCCCATGGTTTGGGCATCTTCTCAGCAGTACTTTGAATCTTTCCCATGCTTCACTAACAGACTCATGCTCCTGTTTAAATTCCATGATTGCATTCCTACATCGTGCATTTCTTGTCGGAGGGAAATACTTCAGCAAAAAGGTTTCAGTCAACTTCTTCCAGGTAGTTACAGATCCTGGTGGCAAATTAGTGAGCCAGGTTTTTGCACTATCCCTTAGAGAAAAAGGGAACAACCGCATTCTCAAGGCCTCAGGTGTAACTCCTTGCAGCTGGAAGTTATCACAAGTCTCTAAGAAAGACTTCAAATACAAATGTGGATCTTCTGTAGCCTGTCCCCCGAACTGCCCCAAACTCTGCAGCATTTGAAACATCACATGTTTCAACTCAAAGTGTTGTGCCTGACCTACTGGCCTTGCAACCCCTGGATCAAACTCTTAGAACCTTGGTGCTGTATAAGTTTTGATTACCCTATCTCTTTCATCAACCGGATTTTCCAAGTCAACTTCCGGCTCAGGAATTCTGTCAGCCATCTTTCTAACTCTTTGCTTTCTTCTGTTCTTTCTAAAAGTTCTCTCTATCTTTGGATCAAATAGAAATATTTCTCTGATTGTCTCCTCACTCATACACCGCTAGCATTCCCTACAGTTATAGAAAATGATTAGTTTCCTACAACTTCAGTCAACCTACTGTGTATGCAAATTCATACAATAAAATAGCATACAGACTCAATATCAATCACTCCCCGGCAACGACGCCAAAAACTTGTTGTTGTGCTAGTAGCCATTAAAATTATATGCAAGTGCACGTATGTCTAAACAAGTAATACAGATCTAAGTTGAGATATCGTACCCAAGGGAGTGAAAGTGAATCTTGCACATTCTATTGCTTGTAAAATAATGGTGTTTTGTGATTTCTCCAAACTAAAATAACAAGAAAGCATATAAAATGAAACCAAACAGTGCTAGAACAATTAGTAATATTTCTTCCCACAAAATAATCATAAACTAGTAGACTATGGTTTTAAATCAAAGATAACATGCACTCGGGTTATTGACCTTTGTTCATCTACTCTCATATATGCTGCAGCATTGTTCAAGCATCAACTCTCGTTCTTGCAACCACACTCTTTTCTGTCTAGACTATTGTCATAGCGCTAGATCTATGTTTTCTTGCTAACCTTCATATGTCTATGATAGATTTCGCCCTCAAACTAGTAATTTCAGAACAGGGGTTCTTGCAAGTCTTAGAATCCATGTATGTCTACACTAGAGATCAACATTGACCACTATATCCTCATCTTAGATCTCCTCTTGGTCTCACTAGGCGAGATCTCTACCTGCCACTGTCTTGTTTAGCTAGACAAATAAACCAGAATCGAAATCAACACCATATTTAACACAAGAAAAACTTCAACATATATTCAAGAAGTAGAACCAGTCAATAACCCGAGCTTAAAAGTTTTAGCTCATGCTTACAAAGGATAAAAAGCAAAAAACATTCAAGTTCATGTTTCTGATCATCAACTACGTTGGAATATTAAATAAGTTTCGCAAAATAAAGATAAACTATTTAGATTTGTTGTTGCATCCACTTTGGCTCTCACGAACTCCTCGTCTCCCTGCTCAAACTTCTATGTTGATCCCCTTACTCACACTCGTATTCTCTCAATGTTATTGTTCTCTCTCCTGTCCCTCTTTTCTGAAAATATCTCTCTCGTCTCCTTTCAGCTTCATCCAAGCCTTACACATGGCTCCTCCATCTGCCTCCCAGCTCTGACGGTTCTCCTGGGCGACACGTGTCCTGCTTTTGGGACAGGATCTGAAAAGTGCTGAGATCCTGTCTGCTGTGGTCCCGAAGATTCCTCACTCGAGTTCTGGCCATGCTGCTCCTGTGCTGCGACATTATATCAATCCTTCTTGCTCTTATCATGCTCCAACATAGTGAAACCTATGATACTATTCAAACAATTCTTTTCGCAAAAACTCATAATTAACATAATACTACAAAATAAACCTAAATTTGATAGACTACCCAATTTACTTATATTATAATATTTATCCTATAAAACAAGACTATTCTAAGACGTAATTAATTAAATTTGACACAAAATAATAACACTTTAAGAGAGTTATCAGTTGGACAGGAGAGCGGCTCGCAGTCAATTCTTCAATGCCACCTCAATATTCAGAGCTCGCTCCAATGCATCTTTGTAGTCCAATCTAGTTTGGCAAGCAGTAGAGGCTTGAATGAATGTTTGTAGTCCAGACATAAACTGAAGTTCCTTTTTTGTTCGGTGTTCAGTGCATCTGGAGCATACCTTGATAGATTGTTGAACATCCGGTCATACTCAATCACGGACAATTCTCCTTGAACTAAGCGGTGAAATTCTGCTTGCTTCTGAACTCGATATGTCAGAGGAATATATTTGGTATAAAATTCCTCTTTAAAATAGTCCCAAGTTAGGGATCTTCTTGTTCAGGGGTGAGCGTCTTCAAATGGGCATCCCACTAGGGTTCAGCTTCATCAATTAGTTGGAAAGAAATGTACTGGACCTTCTCCCAGTCAGTGCAGTCAAGAATTCGGAAAATTTTCCCAATGGAGTTTATCCATCTTTCAGATTTTGATGGACCTTCAAACCTATCCAGTAGTTGTGGATTTAGTTGGGTGAAAATTTCAACGATCCTTCTAGTTTCAACAGAAAGTGCTTGCATCTCCTCAACGTAAAATCCCCAATTTGGTTCATGCTGGGGTCCATCGCCTAGTTCTTGATATAAGTCATTCGGGTTCACTTGAGTTTGACCTCTTCCACGGCCTCTTCCTCGACCTCTTCCACGGCTTCAGCCTCTAGCAGGGGCTTCCCTAGGCTGCATTCTACTAAATAATTAATCATTAAAAGCGGTATACACAACCATAAGTACGAAGAATGCGTAAGGAAAAATCCTTGTGAGGATTTGCACAACAATACAATACAATAAGGTAGGTTGTCCCACAATTTAGGGTTAACACATTTTTAAGGGACAATAATCCTTTCGATACATGGCAACGACCAACATTATACTTATTGTCACAATTATAGGGATAAAATCAAATAGTAAAGAAAAAAAATTAAACACAAAGCTAATAAATACTTCTAAAGGCCCGAAAAATGGCAAGGTAGCTTTCATTTGAAAATTTAGGGTTACCATATTGGAAAATTTGCTTCCTCAGTTACCAAGGTTACAATATTAGTTCCTCTCCTGCAGGAGGTATCTTAGTTACTAATACATCCATCAAATAAGAAATAGGCCCAAGGTGCCCTACAACCACAATCCTACAAATACAACTAATAGATAAATACATATATGCATGTAAACCAGACAAGACTAGTGATCAGTAGTCGTCATCAGACAAATTGAACATTCCGACATCCAAAAAGTAAACCTCCGCAGGGGAAATTGCAGCTTCTTCATCCATCTCTAGGTTTTCATCATCGACATTCCAAGGCTCATTTCTCCACTCTGGCTCCCACGGCTGTAGCTATTTGGCTGCTATCCAATCATCATTGGACTGAGCAACTTTTTTTGGTGGGGGAACGTTCTATTCAGGTACTCCTTGATAATCATGGCTTCGTCTTCCTCTTCCTCCACTTCTTCATCCTCATCACCTTCCTCATCCTCTGCCTCGTCATTAGACTCCTCTTCCTCCTCTGGATCCTAGTATTGATCTCCAGACCTCTCCCTCCTCTGGATCCTAGTATTGATCTCCAGACATCTCACTCATTTCCTTTCTCCAAGCTGCCAACACCGAACGATCATAGTTTGGGTTTTGAGAGTCATCAGAACCATCATCGGAGTAGGCTGGGTAATGGCTAGCATTTAATTCTTCATCACTGGGCACAGAAGATGAGTCCTCCTCTAGGTCTTCTTCTTCTGACTCTTGGTCAAACCTATTTCTAGGTGCTCGTGAAGATCTAGCTTCGCTATCATGAGCTTGTGTGCTAGGTGGAGGGTTGTTGAAGGTTGCGCGTTGGCGATGGATAAGGGCATTAAACCCTTCCAAATAAGAGTTGTCCAAGGGGGATATATCCAGAAAGTTCACATAGTTGCCTGAGCCCAAGACTGCCAATGAGGGGGCAGTATTTCCACCAGACTGCGGAGTCCTTTAGTGAGGGTCACCTCATGAGGGTGTGCATCAGCCCAGAACATGTAGAAATCTAAATCTGCAAGGAATCGGTTCAGGGAGTCGCCTTGGTATATCTGGTAGCTTCGAAGACTTGACCATCTATGAGGAAGTAAAGTAAAAAAGGACAGAGGGTTAGGAAATTTGCAAGTCATGATAGGTTGCGCAATTAAATAATTAAGTAGTGAATATAACACAATTACTAAGGTAATAATTTTGGGTTCAACTACGGCACATAAGAATCCTATCTTAATTCATTATTCTAGGTCTCTGCAAAAGTAAGCTAAAACATGCTCCCAAAAAGCTTTTAAGTTCTCTACTAAGGCCTTTATATTTAAAGCATTCATAACGCATATGAGAAAGATTTTCATGAAAATGCAAAAACTTATTCATTGAAAAATTTGATAACTGAAATGCAACTATTTAAGCATTAAAATCCTAATGATTTTTAATAAGAGATTCAACAATGTATGTATTAAAACTCTTTATGATCTTTTAGGGATGCAACAATATATGCATCGACACTTCAAAATTTCAAAAGAAAGGCTTTTGCCTTAAACTCAATGCAACAATTTATTCAAAACATTTTGTCTTGATGCGGCGCCGAGTATGAGTGCAGGAGCAGTTGCTGACGAAGGATTTTTTCATCTCAATGGATAAATTGGAGACCTCGAAATAATGAAGTCCTCGGTTGTGAGAAAAACAAAGAAAGAGCTGGCTCTAATACCACTTTTTCACGCCCCAATTTATAAGCAAGACATAAAACTAGGAATTGAGGCACATCGGGTACGAGACATGCATTTGGGATATCAATCAATAAGAAAAAGATCAAATGAATAAAGATTGAAATCAACACGCATATCCTAAGTAATTCATAAGATAATAAGTGCCTTCTAATGAAGGGATATTGGCTTCTTGAGTGAACAAGTAATCAGAGTTTAACAAATTTAATGATACCAAACGTCTAACAAAAGACAATGAGTTTTAGCGGCGGAAAGTTATCAATGAAGTATGTATATGAAGATACATACTTCAACATCTAACTATTAGAAAGAAATAGTCTTCAGTTCCACTCCTCTGCTGCCTCGTACTTTGCTTGAAATCTTCTTTTAACCTGTGCATTTTAAAATAATGTAAGGCGCTATGCCCAAAAACATACATATATATAATTTTTCATGCCTTTTTCATCGGGGCGCACATGGGGTTTTAACTTTGAAATCCTCCCGTGGCACCAAAACATTTTATTAATGAGCTAGCTCTTTAACACAGTTAAACTATTTGCAAAATCATGTGACTAGGAGGTGGCCTCCTACCACGGTCACGATGCTAGTCCAAGTAGGGGGCAACTCCTAACTTGATAGTATGACAATGCACTAACCTGTAGTATCTTTTATACTGCCCGGGCACGATCGTTACAGACTCGCAATATGTGCACTCAACATCCACGTTCCCATGTTTGATGTTCTTCTCTAAGTGGGGTTCCCCCACAGAGGGGACAAATAGCAAATACAAAATAGTAGACAACGACAAACAATTGAAAACAAAATATTTCATTTCATGCTTGATTGTTTTGGCCCACGATATAGGGGTAAAAGAAAGTCCACCTTAGTTGGTGTGTGATCACTGATAAAAAAACCTAATAAAATAATAGAACAATGGAAAATAAATTTATAGATTTACCCTAAAGTAGTCGACCCCACAAAGACTGTATAACGAGCCATAGTTTCCAAATCATAGTTGTTTGAGTAAATCAAAATAAGGGTTTTGGTTTTGGAATTTAAAGATGACAATGCGGAAAAATAAATGGTTTTGAAAACATAATTTAAAGATACAGATTCAAGGGAAAATAATCAAATCATCAAAATGCAAAATTCATCAACTCAGCAACGGGGAAGAAATTAGATTCAAATGGATAAAATTTCGTGTTTGGCAATTAAACCTTAGATTACTAATGAATGACTATATCCTCTCGGTCTAAAGAACACACATTAGCCAATCCCAAGAATTATCAGATTTTAATCCTACAGTTAATTCTTCTGTTTGAGACATAAACCAATTTTAATTAATTTCCTCTTCCTATTGCCAGTCTTCACCTTCGATACTTCAATTGATAACTACAAACCTAGATTCAAATTCATCTCTCGATCCTTCTTTAAACCTAGATTTGATTAATTAAACCCATAAATTAAACCATGCTATTGATTTGAATCGTTCATACATGCATTAGAAAAGATTAACAAACTCCAGAATCCGCTAGGGTTTCTAGCCAATAAACATGGATAGAAATAAAGCAAACATTTTATTAAAGTTCATAAAATACCTTACAAGGGGAATAGGAACCTTGAAAGTATTCAAAAACACCAATGCTAATAATATTATAAGTATAAACAATGATAATTTTCAAGTCCTAGAGTGTTATATTTATAGAGGAGAAAACAAATCTCAACAAGGTATTGGGCTAAAATACTGAAAATTACCAAATTGGGCGAATCTTGCTTTTCGAGCCTCGGTGTTGATCGACAGGAAGCATGTCGATCGACACGACTGCAATGTGTCGAGTCCTTCTTTTCCTCTATCTCGATTGATCCTTGTTGGGCTTTTATGTCGATCGACACGATGATTATCGATCGACATGCATGCGAATGTTGACCTTCCTCTTCGGGCACTACTGTTGGTTGACTCCAATCTCTGTGTCAGTTACCATGCTCCCTGTCCGTCAACATAGAGGTCATGCTTTGGGTTTTTGGCTCGTCTTCCAACTCGGTCGACTTCCCTTGTGCCAATCGAAGCAACAACTTTGTCATACTAGGTTCTTTTAACCTTTTGATAACTTTTAGCCTAAAAAAACTACAAAACATAGCATAGCAAGCATAACATCCTCTATAATGCACTCATGCACAAAACTAAATAACAACTAAACCAAATTGCCCTAAAACAGAGGAGAAAAACATGGATAAGTGAGTGTAAATATGAGCTTATAAAACCCACTATTAGGAATAATGAACCCTTTGCTCTTACTTGTAATTGTTATATAGTTTTGGTGCATCAACGCTAGCATATCTAGTGTCTAGCAACTAACAATTGTGTCAAAATTGTAAAAGATTTGTATAGGATAATCATATTCGAGTTGTAATAGAACTAGGAAAAATCAAGAAGTTTGCTGAGGGAATCAGCAGAGCTAAAAAAGAATGCTGGAAGACTCAAGAAAATGAGAAGAAATTGTTGATGGAGACAACAAGAATGAAGATTGCTAAAGAAGCTAGCAAGCATGAAAGTGTTGGAATGGTATACATAAAAGCATTATGATTGGTATATTGGGAAACATATACTGGTAATCATTAATGACTTGCAATAAACAACTCTTATCTGAATTAACAATCATATGATGCGAACAAACGCATCCAGTTATCTCGTCGATAGGGAGATCATACGGTGTGTAAGAGATCACAGAAGATCGTATAGATCGTTCGACCTAGCGAGATATAAACAGTTATCACACCTGAGACAGTTTCTATTTTTGCTGTCGGCTTAGGCTGCGGCACACAAGTCCATAAGTAGTTTATCTTGGCTACTTTAAGTGACCGATACATCTCAATGTATTGATAGGATCAACAGTGAGATGAACCATTCTACTTGACATATGAATGAGTAAAGATCTCGGTAACTTGGTCGGATCTAAAGTATATTGAAAGCTGAGGGGCACACATGGGTTGACTGTCACTTTGACTTGCTATGGTGGAGAGTCTTACATGTACTCGTATATCTGCATCTTGGGTGATGGCAGTTTGTGTGGGGTTTCCTCAGGCTGGATTTAGATAACCATATCCGTTTCAGGATGGTGACATTCCCTGGGAAGCTCACGAGGTTCGTTATGCTAAGTCCTGCAGGCTGAATCATTGATTCAAGCATAAGCGATAAGGGTTGAGTGGTACTACTCTGGAATAATAAGAGATTATTTAATTACCGCTAATTGTCATATGCTGAATTAATTAATGAATGTATGAAACCTTAAATATGGGGATTAACCAAGTCAATGCAACCCGTTCCCAATAATGTGGTAATAAAGTGGTAGGTCAGCATTAATTCTCTGGTGGCATGAATTAATGTTTATTAATTAATTATGTTCTGGGTTGAACATGGAATTAATTAATAGGAGGCTCACTTTATTATTTGCATTTGATCCGTGCTCTGGCCCAACACTGCTCAGAGCCCATTAGGGTTTAATAAACTCTAATAGCCCATTCTCCAGATCTATATAAATAGATAAATCTCTCATTTTTCCACATAAGTTTGAAGTTTCAAAATCAGAAACCCTAGTGAGATTGAGAGAGAGTGGGCGGCTGTAGATCCGGTAGCGTATCCTCACCAGATTTCTGGATCGAGCAAGGGAACAGATCAGAAGATTAGATATATAGGAATACCATCGCTTGATCATTTCTAGATCCAGATCTACACCATCATCATTGCAATCATCGATCTAGATATGTAGATCAGTCGTTGGAGTCTCAAGTATTCCGTAGATCCATCCCTTTGCTATTAATTTTGTAGGAGCATGCTTAGGTTCGCCTGATTTTTTTAATTTATATTCATTTTCGATATCCTAAGAACGATCCTTGGCAAATTAAAGTGGCAATTTGTGTTGTCTATTGTAGACTCGAATCCTACAATTGGTATCAGAGCGAGGTTCTAGTTCTTAGGCTCTATCCTGAATAAATTGTGATTAAATAAATATGTATGTTCATAGATGAATTTAAAATTGTCGTGGATGTTTTTGCTCTCGTGGCCCCTCTCTGTTTTGGTTTTGTTTTAAATCGCGAGAAAAACCACGGTTAGATTGATAGGAAAATATGTAATAGATCTAGATCTGTTGTATTATTTTTTATTCAATCTGTAACCGAGTTGAGAGAGAGAACAAGAGCAGCAGCGATAAGCGATTTTAGCAGTTTTTCGGTGGACTGGACCAGGCAGCAGCGGCACGCGGCGGTGGCCAGCGGCAACGGCTGCCGGCAGATGATGCAGTGGCCACGCGCAGCCGCGTACGGTGGTTCTCTACAAATTGCAGCCGCGCGCAGGTCGCGCACGGCGGTGGCCATTCTTCCCTTCCAAATCTGCATCTTTTCCTCTCCCATTTTTTCCTCGCACCTGCAGTGGTGCCGGCTCCGGCCGGTGTGGTTCTCTGTGGACAGGCACGCACGACGAGTGCCGCGTGAAGGTGGCGCACGGTGGTGGCCGTCCAGGCAGCAGTTGCGTGCATCGATTCTCCTTGCGCCCGCAGCAGTGCTGGCTCCGGCAGGTGGGGTTGCAGCAGACTGGTAAGGGATCCGACGGGGATGAAGTGTGGCACGCGGGCGAATGGGTTGTGCTCCTTCGACGACCGGCGAGGCTTTTGCAGGAGATGGCGGTGACTCCTGTAGCCGCGGGAACTGGCGGTGAGAGCGGATGCGGGGGATCTAGGGTTTTGGAGGAGGAAGATGCAGCTAGGGTTTTTGACTAGGGTTTGTCTGCAGGCTGGGCGCGGACCTGGCGGCCCGGAGGTGGCTCGATTTGCTGAAACTAGGGTTTCTGCTGAAATTAGGGTTTTACAACCTAATGGGCCTAAAACCCTTATTTCTGACCCAAACTGCTGTATTTTTCCATCCCAAGATTTCAGATTTCAAGGTAAAGAGTGGGAGCCCTTTTGAAGATCTATATTAAATTAAATTATTGTAATAGATAGATTTAATTTTATTTCCCATGTAATTGCATCAAGGGGTCACGAGAAATTTTAATTGTTTATTTAATTGTTTTCTCGTACGATGTGATTTATTATGTGCGCACTAGTAAATAATAGGAAAACATACTACTGCTTTTATTATTTATTTTGAAGCATGTTGTAGATAATAGAAAAGCATGTTACTGTTTTATTATTTACTGTTCAAAGCATGCTTTATGTGATTTATTTTATGTATTAAATTATGTCTATAAATTCCAGAATCATGTTGGGAAATATGATGGAATTTTAGATGTGACATAATTTATGGATCATAAAATAATATGTGTGCATAAGAACCTTTTGAAAGAAAAAGTCTAACCAAGATTTTTTTAATTAAAATCAACAAGACCTCCACAATTCGGTCTCTTATTAGAAATGGACAGTGAAGTGAGTAGACGTCTACACAACTGTAGCCTGCTTACTTTATTTGTTCATAAGTTCTAAAAGATGAGATTTCTAAATAAAACATTTAAACATGTGAGAAGTGGACAGTGAAGTGAGTAGACGTCTACACGACCGTAGCCTGCTTATTTTAATTGTTCATAAGTTCTCTAGGATTGTTTTAAATGAGATAACAAAGGTTGTAAGAGGCATGCGTCATGGGTCTAGTACGTATGACGAATCGTCCTTTTAACTTCCGGAGTTGGAATTGTGGTCAAATGCTTAGATGTTGCCTGAGTACTAACTCATGAATGATGTCCCTGCTCAGATAGGTTGAACATGGTCTTAGTTTTATCTCCGATTATTAATTTCATTTGCCGGCGAATACCTGGCATGGATTGAAATTAAAGACTGGAACTTCAAAGAGCAGTCTGGTTAGGTGGTCTGCTGTAAACGTCTTCGAAAGGAGCTTGCAGTAGATGCACCTAGGCAATTGGGGGAAACAATTGTATTGGATTATCAAAAGGTTACAATGCATATTTGTTTCAATGTTCTGCATGTATGTTCTTACTTTAATCAATTATTGTTTTCAGGTATGTCTATGAATAATGTTATAAATATCTTTGCACAAATTAAATTAACTGGTCCGAATTTCCTGGAATGAAAGCGCAACTTGGAATATATCCTAGTTGCAGAGGAACATCAATATGTTCTTAACACTCTGTGTCCAGCTATCCCCACTGTTGAGTCAACTGATGTGGAGCGGAACCTCTATGACAAGTGGGTCAAGTCTAATAATGTAGTCAAATGCTACATGATGACCACTATGTCTAAGGTGCTCCATCAACAACATCAACACTATGACAAAGCAACTGAGATTATGGGTAGTCTCACAATTAATTATGGGGAATCGGATAGAGCTGTCAGATTTAAGCTCATGAGAGAGATCGTGAGTTGTAAAATGACTGATGGTAGCTCAGTGAGGGAGCACGTTGTTTCCATGACTCACCTTATGGATGAACTGACATTGCATGGAGGAGGTATTGACGGGGAAGCCCAGGTCGATATCATACTCAACTCACTTTCGAAGTCTTTTGAGAACTTTAGGCTGAATGTTGTCATGAGTAAAAAGGAGTACACTCTCAATGAGTTACTTAGTGACCTCATGGCGGCTGAATCAGTCATGTAACCTGAAAAGGCAGTCTTGGTTTCTTCCGGTAGTCACCCTGCTTCATCGAAAGGTGCTAAAGGGGTGATTGGAAAGAAATTCAAGAAGACAACCTTTGGAAGCAAAAGTTCTGGGAAAAGGAAGACTTTGACACCGCGGAAGAAGGACAAGTGTTTCCGTTGTGGCAAAATTGGTCACTGGAAGAAGGATTGTCTGACCAAGCGGGTTGGGCAAGGTACGTCATTAGCATTTGTAACGGAAACATGTTTAGCATCTGTTTCTACCCATTCGTGGGTAGTGGATACTGGAGCTACTGATCATGTTTGTTACACTTTGCAGGGATTCATACCGACAAGGGAGCTGTATGATGATGAGGTGACGATCTCCATGGGTAATGCTGCTCGTGTGTCTGCAGTAGCAGTTGGAGATGTTACATTATGCTTTCAAGACAATGTTCTAATTTTAAGAGACGTTTTATATGTGTCGGATTTCCAGCGGAACCTTATTTATGTTTCCTGTTTAATAAATGATGGATTTTCAGTTATTTTTGATAGTCATGTTACTATCAATGGCAATAATTGTGTTATCTGCCGTGAGATACAGAAAGACTCTCTTTAAATCATAACTTGTTTGCATAAATATTCCGTGAATGCTGCATATAACTCATTTAATCATAAGAATAGAAAGTTTTCATCTTCTGATGAGGATCTTACATATCTATGGTATCTGAGACTAGGTCACATCAATCTAAAGAGGATCAAGAGACTCGAGGATGATGGAATGTTGGATTCAATCCAGGTAGTTCCACATCGAGTTTGTGAATCATGTATAGAGGGAAAGATGACGACCAGGCCTTTCAAGGCAAGTAAGTCTCGAGCAAGTGATGTGGTAGAACTTATCCACTCTGATTTATGTGGACCGATGTCTACGCAAGCTCGTGGAGGATTTAAGTACTTCGTCACTTTTATTGACGATTACTCGAGATACGGGTATGTTTACTTACTTCACTATTAGTCTGAATGCTTTGAGAAATTCAAGGAATTCAAGGCGGAAGTAGAGAAGAAGTTAAACAAGACCATTAAGTCATTACGATCTGATCGTGGTGGTGAGTATCTTAGTGACGAGTTCTTGTAGTTTTTATCAGAGCATGGGATTACATCCCAATGGACCGTACTAGGCACTCCTCAGCAGAATGGTGTGGTGGAAAGAAGAAATATGACTCTTCTTGAAGTGGTTAGATCTATGATGAGTTATGCGAACTTTCCTGTTTCGTTTAGGGGCCACGAGTTACTAACAGCAGCGTACCTGCTGAACCTGGTACCTTCTAAGTCAATTCCTAAAATACCCTCAAAACTCTGGCATGGGCGAAAGCCCAGTGTGTAAAAGATAAGAGTGTGGGGTTGTCCGGCATATGTTTTGTCGAAGGAACCTAATAAGTTAGAAGGTAGGTCCAAGCTAATGTTGTTTGTGGGATACCCTAGACAAACGAAAGGTGGTTATTTCTACTGTCCTAAGGATCAAAAGATCATTGTTAGCACCAACGCAAGATTCTTGGAGGACGAGTTTGTGAAAAACCACAAATCCAAAAGTGATATCATTCTCCAAGAAATTGGAGACGATGATGTGCTTCCATTGGGAAAAACCCCGTGGCAGATTGCGTGTACCTCTCAAAGGTATGGAACCAATTGCATGGTCGCCAGTGCAAGGATTTGATCCACAAGTAATTGCACCAACTGCTGACGCAGTACCAGTGCTTCGTCGTAGTGGGAGGGTACCTCACCAACCCGAGCAATATATGAGAGAGTCTTCGGACTTGATCCTGGAAGATGGACTAGATGATACCGACCAATGGACATACGACAGAGCAGTAAATGACAAAGATGCGGAAATATGGCATAAAGCCATGGATTCAGAAATTGAATCAATTACCTCTATGGATGTATACCAAAAGTCTGCGCTACTAGATGGCTTTCGGGCCATAGGTTGCAAATGGGTATAAAACGGAAGAAAGGATCCAAAGGAGAAATAACGGCTTTTAAAGCCAGGTTGGTGGCGAAGGATTATAGTCAAAAGGAGGGCATTGACTATGACCAGACCTTCTCACCGGTAGCATACTCAAATCCATTCCAATTGTTCTATCCATAGCAGCACATATGGACCTAGAAATCTGGCAGATGAATGTCAAAACCGCATTTTTAAACGGGTACCTTGAGGAAGGTCGTGACATCTATATGCAGCAGCCAGAGGGTTATGTGAAGGATGGTGAAGAGCATCTTGTTTGGAAGCTAAGGAAGTCCTTGTATGGACTTAAACAAGCTTCACGGTCATGGAACAAACATTTCAATGATGTGATTAAATCCTATGGATGTTCACAATGCGAAACCGAAAGTTGTGTGTACCGATTATACGTCAGCGGAAGCGTGGTATTCCTTGCACTTTATGTAGATGACATTCTTCTATTCGGCAACGATGTGAAGGTGTTGTCAGACATAAAGAGATGGTTATCCGAACAGTTTCAAATGAAGGACCTAGGAGACGCTGGATACATCCTTAGATTAAAGTCTTGCGTGATCGCAAGATGAGGATGTTAAGCTTGTCTCAGGCCGCTTATATTGATACTGTAATTGCCCGTTTAAGCATGCAAAATGCTAATAAAGTATTTGGATTTCCAGGCGGATCATGATAAGAAGAGATCGACCTCGGGCTATGTGTTTCCCTTGGGAGGTGGAGCTGTATCATGGAGGAGTGCGAGACAGAAATGTATTGCGGACTCCACCATGGAAGCTGAGTATGTGGCAGCTTCAGAGGCTTCTATAGAAGCAATATGGCTCTGGAACTACCTCCAAGAGTTAGATATTGTTCTGGGTTTGCCGGAGACTATCACGGTATATTGTGATAATGCTGGTGTTGTAGCAAACTCTAAGGAACCAAGAACTCACAAGGCGTCTAAACACATAGAGAGAAAGTACCACATCATACGAGAAATCATAGCGGGGGGCGATGTGCTAATAGATAAGATAAACATTAAGGATAATATAGCAGATCCATTTACAAAGGGCTTACCTCAGAAGGCATACGAAGGTAATGTTCGTAGCCTAGGGCTGAGGTAGATGTCGGCCACCTGGTCACGAAATGTAATAGCTAGATTAGAATAGACACATGTTATACTCTTGAAAGTAATGGTATAATGCTTTGAGTATAAGTGGGAGATTGTTGGAATTGCATATAAAAGCATTATGATTGGTATATTGGGAAACATATACTGGTAATCATTAATGACTTGCAATAAACAACTCTTATCTGAATTAACAATCATATGATACGAGCAAACACATCCAGTTAACTCGTCGATAGGGAGATCATACGGTGTGTAAGAGATCACAGAAGATCGTATAGATCGTTTGACCTAGCGAGCTATAAATAGTTATCACAGCTGAGACAGTTTCTATTTTGGCTGTCGGTTTAGGCTGCGGCACACAAGTCCATAAGTGGTTTATCTTGACTGCTTTGTGTGACCGGTACATCTCAATGTATTGATAGGATCAACAGTGAGATGAACCATTCTACTTGACATATGAATGAGTAAAGATCTCGGTAACTTGGTCGGATCTAAAGTCTATTGAAAGCTAAGGGGCACACATGGGTTGACTGTCACTTTGACGTGCTATGGTGGAGAGTCTTACATGTACTCGTATATCTGCATCTTGGGTGATGGCAGTTTGTGTGGGGTTTCCTCAGGCTGGATTTAGATAACCATATCCTTTTCAGGATGGTGACATTCCTTGGGAAGTTCACGAGGTTCGTTATGCTAAGTCCTGCAGGCTGAATCATTGATTCAAGCATAAGCGATAAGGGTTGAGTGGTACTACTCAAGAATAATAAGAGATTAATTAATTACAACTAATTGTCATACGTTGAATTAATGAATGAATGTCTGAAACCTTAAATATGGGGATTAACCAAGTCAATGCAACCCGTTCCTAATAATGAGGTAATAAAGGGATAGGTCAGCATTAATTCTCTGGTGGCATGAATTAATGTTTATTAATTAATTATGTTCTGGGTTGAACATCGAATTAATTAATAGGAGGCCCACTTTATTATTTGCATTTGATCCCTGGTCTGACCCAACACTTCTCAGAGCCCATTAGGGTTTATTAAACCCTAAAAGCCCATTCTCCGGATCTTTTTAAATAGATAAATCTCTCATTTTCCCACATAAGTTTGAAGTTTCAAAATAAGAATCCCTAGAGAGATTGAGAGAGAGTGGGCGGCTGTTGATCCGATAGCGTATCTTCACCAGATTTCCGGATCGAGCAAGGGAACATATCAGAAGATCAGATCTGTAGGAATACCATCGCTTGATCATTTCCAGATCCAGATCTACACCATCATCATTGCCATCATCGATCTAGATCTGTAGATCAGTCGTTGGAGTCTCAGGTATTCCGTAGATCCATCCCTTTGCAATTAATTTTGTAGGAGCATGCTTAGGTTCGCCTGATTTATTTAATTTATATTTATTTTTGATATCCTAAGAATGATCCTTGGCAAATTAAAGTGGCAATTCGTGTTGTCTATTTTAGACTCGAATCCTACAGAAAGTATCGAAAGGTTAGCAAACCTACGAAGACTACTAGAAACACTTAATGTATTGCTGAAGAAGAAAACTAGCATCTTGCTGAATCTCAGCAGGATCACTGTAATATCAGCAGACAACAATCTGCCCAACAAATGCAGGACAACAATCAACAATCAATACGAAGTCGTGAAAGGAATTCCATTGACTGTTGAGGAAATTGAAGCTGAAAGGAAGCAAGCAGCACAGGATGCCTTGTTTAAGGAATATGAAAGCTGACAAGATATCACTTAGATGGATCACAACATCAAGCCTGTTTCGAAGAAGAAGCGAACGTAGATGACTCCCCTGCAGAGAAAGAGGAAGACGACAGATGTTAACGGCCAAGCAAAGAGAAAAGGGAGAATTGATCCATTTCAGGGATCAACAATTCCCGTTCAAGTTCCTTAAGTTGACACCTCTCTACCTTTTCTTGAAGTTGCTAAGAGTGCAGAAGAACCCCTATTGAACCAACCATCAAGAATACAAAGAGAAAGCAATTCACAGTAGAAGAACAAGAAGCGTGGAAAAAGAAGCGATAGGAGAAGGAACTAAAGAAGGAAAGAGAATAGAGGAATTTAATAAATCTATGTTGAAGATGGCGCTTGAGCAAAGGATGCTCGCTATGAGCAAGTCAAAGCTGCTTATGAGGAGCGTAATGTCAAGATGACATCCAATGATCAACCTGAATGTATTACTCTCAAAGTTGTTGAGAAGGCAAGGATTACCAAAGGCAAGAAGAAGGTCAATGATACAGAGGCAGTTGTTGAAAATCCAAACGCTTTGTTTGATGCAGATTTTGACAAGATGTATAAGGAAAGGGCCTTCGATGACCTTCAAGATTTGCTAAAAAGAAGTTCAGGTGGTCCGATGATCAACCAGACTTCCATGCAAAAGGTAGGAATTCTTGTTGTTCAGACTGAACAACCCATCACTGCACAAGGAGGAAGCGATGGTTTCGCTATTATTGTTAAGAATGGTGAGAAGCAGGCTGCTGCGCAAGGAGGAAGCAATGCTGCTGAGGAAAATACTGTTGAATAGGAAAAGACTGTTGTGCTAGGAGGGAGCAGTGTTGTTTTTGAAAGTGCAGTTGTTGATGTACAACCGGTCGCGCAAGGAGGAGACCGAGTTGTTAATATTGTTGTTGAAAATATGATTGCGGTTGAAAAAATTGGTTACACAAGGAGGAAACCAGGTTGTTACAATCTTATCAAAAGTGATTTCATG
>JAPKLW010000003.1:79329-91367 GCA_026898455.1 Plectranthus barbatus
CCTCTCCTAAAGTATCAGGTATTTCATTTAGTGACATTCCAAATGATTACGAGGACGTGGAAATGACTCAGAGTTCAGAAGCCACCGAAGGTGTACTGATGCTAGCTAAAGGAGAATCTATTTTCAAAACAAAAACTTTGGGAGTACGATGGAAGGTCAACCAGATAGGAGGTTCAAGGAAAAGCGAATTGCCAAATGGTGCCCTCCTAATATGGTTAACAATGAAAAGAATGAAGATCTTATTCCTTGGGCTAAGGAAATTTATGTCTTTATTGAAACATAAATTCCTGGAGAATTTGAGACCATCTATGTCACTGAATTCACTGGTGAGTCTTCCGATCTTGATTGGTTAAAAACAAAGTTCCAGAAGCGGAGATTCTATGACTATGCCACCCATGAACTATATTATGAAGACCACGCATAATGATTGCTAGGATGGGTCAGAGTTATTAGAGAAGGGAGGAGGATTGGGCATGTGATTGGATGGACCAGACATCCAAAAGGAAGTATACTGAGAAGCAGGTGGTAGCCAGGCTTAGGAAGATTAAAGCTCATCGAGCTGTCACTAGAGATCGCTCATTGCCTGCATCTAAATAGGTTATTGCCGACTCAACCCCATTCACACAGACTTTTAAGTCTCCCACTACAAAGAATCTGATGGCTACAGCTACTGAGTAGCAAGCTAAATTAGATGATGAAAAACTTGAAAAGAAAAAGGTAGAGGATCAGAGGAGGATGAAGGAATTCAGAGAGAGAATACAGACCACCTTGGCTAATATACCTTCTCGGGTAGATAGCTTTAAGCCTCCCTCTCCAGAATTTCAGGAAGAGGAAGTTCAGGACCATGAACTCACTACGATTGAGGATGCTGATCCGGCTGCAAATTCCTCACAAACACTGACAACGACTACTGCCATCCCTACCACCTCTGGCCAAATAGTTCTATCACTGGAATCCATAGCTCTGACAGTTGAGCCACTGAGCTCTAGCACATTTCACAAATATCTCCAAATGTTCCTACTTGTTGTTGTAGGGAAGAAGATTGGAGAACAGGTCGTGCCTATCGTGAAAGCTAAAGTGAGCACCGAGATAGGCGAGGCAAAAGTAGAACTTCGCCAAACCCTGTAGGACGATTTTGAAACTTTCTCCACTGACCTTTTGGTTGCGATCAAAGAGGGGGAAGAGAAGAGGTTAGCACAAGAAGCAAAGCGGAAGAAGGAAGGAGAAGAAAGATTAAGATGCCTTGAAACACACAGAAACCTTGAAGAGGATTTGAAGAAGCGTGAAGAGGAGTTGAGAAGACAACAAGAGGAGGAAGAGAAGAAGCAAGAAATAAAGAGAGAAGGAAGGGAGAGAATCATAAGGGAAAAACGAGAGACTTTGGTGGACACTTTCATGAAGGTAACAACAGAAACGCTAACGGAACTGAAGAAGCCTACTGGTTCCTCAGGTGCGAAAGCTAGTGATTCTGACTCCTTCACAACCAAGATGTAATCCTCCTATATCTTACAGTCCTCTTGTAAATATATTTAATTTGGTTTTTTTGTTTCTTGTATTTTATTGCCAAAACTATAATGGAAACTAACCCAGATTGATGACAACACCTCATTGTCCAACTCTGAATTTATTTGTTGTAGCTGAAGTTACACACTCCGTGTAATCAGTAAATTGCTTGGACTGTTTGAGTGTGTGCAATATGTTCCTTGTGTGTTGCTCTATATTATGCGTGAATGCTGCTCTATGATTACTTGCTTGCTGAATATACAACAGTTTTTTTCTTAAGACATTCACTTTGACAAATTTTATAATCGAGCAATACCCTTCATATTTTGAGGGGGAACAATTTTGAACAACGCTGAGTCTAAGGGAGATGATACGTTTAGTTAGAATTGCAAGGATTATCGTGTAAACTCAGTAATCAGCTTTCCCATGATGAGTAAAGCAAGAGTTAGATCTTTGATCGCACCGAAAAGGGGGAAATTGTTTGGAATAATGTACCCTTTGCTCTTACTTGTAATTGTTATATAGTTTTGGTGCATCAAAGATAGCATATCTAGTGTCTAACAACTTAGAATCGTGTCAAAATTTTTAAAGTCCTGTATAGGATAATCATATTCGAGTTCTAATAGAACTAGGAGAAATAAAGAAGTTTGCTGAAGGAATCAGTAGAGCTAAAAAACAATGCTAGAAGACTCAAGCAAATGAGAAGAAATTGTTAAAGGTGTCAGCAAGAGTGAAGAGTGCTAAAGAAGCTAGCAACCATGAAAGTATCAAACGGCTAGAAAACCTACGAAGACTGCTAGAAACACTCAACATATTGCTTTAGAAGAAAACAAACATCTTGCTGAATCTTAGCAGGATCACTGAAACATTAGCAGACGACTAACTTCCCAACAAACGCAGGACAACGATCAACAATCAATACGAAGTCGTGAAACAGAAAGAAAGGAAGGTTTCTAGAATTACACTCAGAGATTTGTTCTGACAAAGTTAGCTAAAATTAGGAGGAAGCCAATCATATACGAAGGTGATCTGAAGAGTCTCTGCACTTCTCGAAAAAATAAATAATGCAGATTGGCGAGCAGACACCTAGTGTCTAATGGATAAGATTCAAATGGGATGTTTGAATCTTCCACTATATATAGAGGATTTTTCAAATAGACTAAATGTTCGACAATTAAAAAAGATTTATAAGCTTACGCTAGATCCCATCTACTCTGTTGAATTCAAATTCTGACCATTCATTGGTTGAGGCCTTGCAAAAGCTTCCGAGTTCATTTCGAGACCTTTTTGAAGTTCTCTTCTAAGGTTTTCTTTGGTATTCTTTCTATCCTAGAAAGAATCTAGCAGTCATCCTGATCGACAGGCTGATTATTACGGGCTACTGTCGCAAGTGAAGAAAGTTCCAAGAAGAAGTATAAAACTTCTATTCCGGCAACCAAGGAGAAGGGAGGTATGTCCTCACACTGAAAGCTTGCCGAGAAGGTTGACGATCGACTTGCTTAAAGGTGCGCAGTGTTCAGACGAAGGTGCTTACCACAACTAGGGATCGAGCCTGACCTTGTACTCAATCTTAGTGAATTTCCAGTATGTGGACTAAAGAGTGGACGTAGAATATTTGGTTCGAACCACTATAAACTTGGTGTTCATTTACTACTTTTATTTCATTACTTACGATTTATTTTAAAACACAACACATCAAGTGGTGTCGTATAATTTAAAGTGAACCTAATAAATATTAAAGCTTAAAATCATTTTATAAACATGTGCTAAGTAGCGACCTTAGCAAGATAAGTGCAAGATCTATTTAAATATTCCGCTACAACTATAAATACTCTGATCGGGGACCAACACCCCACAAACTTGAATGCTTGATTGTCCTCAATCAAAAGAAAAGAAAGAAAAGAAATCTCATGCAGTTAAAAGTGCAATTCCTTACAAGATTCATCACATTCAAGAATTAAAATCCACATCACACAAACCATTTCAAAGAGATAAGTTATTCATCAACTGCGGAAGACACACAAGAAAGTGTTTCGCTCATTCACACAAATGTTTATGTTTTCAATGAAAGCACTCACATGTATGAAGAAATTTCTACTATATGCTTGCAAAATTGCTAGAATCACTACTGCTCAAATGTGCACACAATTCAAGAATCAGAAAGGACTTTTTCATTTGGTTGTAATCTAGGCTTTTTGTGAAAGGTTGAGAAATATGGCCAAGTGACTAAATCAATTGAGTTCGCGACTATTAAAATTTGCAACCACTATCTGTTCATAATCCACCTATCTCCAAAAATATTTCCAACACAAACCAAGACTCTTTTTTTTTCTTTTCTTTTCCTTTTTTTCACAAATCCTTTTATGCTCTTCTAATTGATATGTATTTTATCTTTCTGGAATGAGCTTATAAGGATAAACAAACACACTTTTCTCTTCTTTTTTTTTTTTCTTTCAATCTAGAGCCCAACCTTCTTTTGTTCAGCATTTTAAAAATTCCTTATCCATTAACAATAATTATCCGAATTTCACCCAAATCTTAAATATAAGATACAATTCACCTCATTTATAGCACTCTCTCATAGACATGACAGTCCCACAATCTTTTCTTAACCCATAGACCAAGAAAGAAAAAGTAATAGGCTCAAAGCGGCTATTCTTGGGATAAAATATCATAAGGGACAATGTTTGGGATAATTTGGCTAACAAAGATGGCTAAAAATCATTTTCAATCCATGTGCACACTATGCTGTCTTGAAACAGAATAGAAGCAAGTTCTAAATAAATGAAAACACACATGCGAATCTCACATGAAACGAAAATAAGGCTCAAACATCAAACAAGTGTAAGTTTCAATTTAATCCTGTCATGCAGTATTCTACATTCATAGACAATGAACTAAAATAAAAGTCAAATCAAATTCCTCCTTAATTGACTCAACAGTTTGATCACACTATACCAATTTTTTTTCTAAGCATAAATTTAAATAACAAAAAGCAAAATAAATAAAGGGTTAGAAACATTTGAATTCTTTTCCACATCCCCCCAAACTTATTTCAAACTCGGAGAGTTAGAAAATGCTTGAAAGTTAGACAAGAATAAGAACTGTACCTGTATGTTAATCTCAGATATCAACATTTTTATCCACAAGAGGATCCAGCTGTGCTCGACAAAGTTTTGAAGATGCTGGCACTCTGTGTCGATCGATAGGCAGTGTGTTGATCAACACAGAGCCTTCCTGTCGACCCCTTCCTCGGTCAAAAGTGTGCTCTGTCGTGACCTCTGTGTCGATCGACATCAGACATGTTGATTGATATAGATGTCGATCCTCGAACAATTTTTTTTGAAAATAAACAAAAATAACAGAAATTAAAAAAAATAAAGGCGAAATGAAATAAAGCAGGTAAAGGTTGGGTCACCTCCCAACAAGTTCTTAGTTAACGTCGTAGCTTGACGATACCTTATTTTCTCAAGTCCATGGTGGATGGTTGCAGACTTGCCTTCCTCGAGCATCAACCATTTAGACCGACCGATCTTGAATTACAACAGTGAGCTCGGGGTGAGATGGTGTAATTGAAAATTTTTCCATCCCAATCTCTCACTCCTATTCAATGGCAGCTCGGTCTTCTCTTTCTTCTTCGGAATCCTCCACATCATCTTTATAATCTTCAATGGTGGTGATCCGGTTGCACTCGAATCGTTGTCAGCTTTTATTGAGCGTTAATGTGATCTTCTCATTGTTTGCTCGAAGTGTAATTTCTCCTCCTCGGCAATCAATCAGTGCAACACTTGTGTCTGAGAACTCTCATCTCAAGATCAAAGGCATGTTGCAATCTTCCTTCATATCCAAAACTACAAAATCTGCAGGATAGATTAGATGACCCACACGAATGAGAACATCCTCAACTATACCTTTGGGGCAAGACAAAGATCGGGCTGTCATCTGCAGCGTGATTGTAGTTGGTCTCATCTCACCGATGTTGAGGTGCTTGTAGATGAAGTAAAGCATCAGATTGATGATGGCACCAGTGTCGCACAAAACCTTTCAGAACTCGATTCGCCCAACCTCGACTAGAATCGAGAAGCACCCTGGATCAGTCCTTTTGGTCAGAATATGTTTCTGAAGGAGAAGGTTGCACTGCTCATGAAGCATCACAGTAGAACATTCCACGAAATGCTTCTTCTCGCTCATCAGCTTGCGTAGATACTTCATGCACTCTGGGATCTCTCTTAAGTCCTCGATCAATGGTAAGTTTATGCTTACCGTCTTCAAATTCCCCACAAACCTCGAGAACTAGGAATTCTCCTTTAGCTTAGTGAACAATTGAGGAAAGGGCATCAGAGGTGTTGGAGTAGCTTTGGAAGTTGAATTGTTGAGTTGGGGAAGCTTCTTTGTTGCTCGGGCTGGAAGTGTGTCGACCAAGCCTTTACGTCGATCGACAGGGGGTGTGTCGGTCTACACACCCGCTGAGCTCCTATCGATCAATTTCTCTTCATCACTTGACATGCCTTCTTCTTCCTTTCTTCTGTGGTGATCGACACAGGGAGTGTTGGCCGAAACAGAGGGCATTCCTGTAGGAAATTCCTCCTCTTCTCCCCCATACTCGTTTTGGGGCATCCTCGGACCCTGGTACCTCGTTCTAAACCTCAAATTCATTGTTTTGCACTCTTTTTCGTTCTTGGGGTTCATTTCCGTGGTGCTCGGCAGCTTCCTTTGCTTGTGTTGCATACTAAGTGAGGTAGCAATCGACTGACTTGTGTCTCGATTATCTGCACAAGCTTCCCAAGTCTGTCCACTTTGGTGTTGACCACTCCCACTTCTTGCTCGATTTTTCCAACCTAATAGTAGGAATCTTGGATTAACTTTAGCAACATCTTATCGAGTTTCTCCTTCTTATTCTTCACGATCTCACCATTTTGGACATCAAATCTCGGAGGAGGGTGTTCAGCACCTTCAGTTTGAGCATATGAAAATCCTGGAAGAGCTCTCGGTAGGTAATGCTGGCATCGCCCTTGTCGGTACTGATTTTGGTATCCACCTCAATTCATGTAATTTACATCGACTAAGGGATCAACCTGTGCAACAGAATCACAAGAATTAGATGTCAGTTTCTCCATCTCCTCCTTGAGTTTTTCGATCTCCTTCTTGAGGGTGTCATCCTCCTTCTTCTCCACTATCCTTACTTGAGGTCTCCTTGTATTGGCCCACTGTTCAGTATGCAAAGCCATCTTCTTGAACAGCTTGAGGGCTTTTTCAGGTGACTTGCTCATCAAAGAACCTCTGGCTGCATTGTCCACCGACTCTTGAGTTCTTTCTGTAGGGATTTTCCGTGCACCGAATCACCAAATCCATATAAGCAGGACCAATCACGGATATTGAATACGATATACAATTCATACACACTAGCATGCTCCTATGAATTTAATGAGTGAATAAGAGGAATTACCATTATTCCGTAGAGTCTGATCCGATCTTTCGCATTAGAATATCCAACTTTAATTCAACCACGTGATTCAATTAAATCTGTGGAAATAGAAATTAGAAATCTAATTTCTAGATTTAATCAAAAAAGAAAGAAAATAGAAAATAAAGAATTATGTTCTCCGGATCAAATCTTTAGATTTGTATCCCAATGCTGCTCAGATCTGCTACTCGTGTGGATTCCATAGATTTGTAAAGTGTAGACCAGAATCGAAAACTTTCTCCTACCCTAATACACTGGCGCCGCCCAACTCTTCCTCTCCCTAGGGTTTTGACTGATTTGAATTATGATCAAGGTTGCTAGGGTTTCTGAAAGAGAGACGTCTATTTATAGACCTAGGGTTTTATCCCTATTTGGCTACTAGGCCTTTTTTCCGCATATATAATTGGGCCACACCTGAGACCTATGCAAATAATAAAGTAGGCCTATGAATTAAATAATTCCCATGTCCACAACCCAGGACACAATTAATTAATTAATATTAATTCTTTTTCACCACAGAATTAATACTGACCTACCCCTTTATAACCACGTTGTGAGAACGAGCTGCATTTATCTGAGAATCCCCATATTTAAGGTTACCGGACATTCATTAATTAATTGGAGCTTCTAACAAGCTCTACCTAAAATTAATTAATATCTTATTTTCCTAAGTAGTACCACTCAAACCTTATCACTCGTGCCTGAACTTAATCAGCCTGCAGGATTTTGGCACGATGAATATTATTGAGCTCCTCAGGGAATGTCCCCACCCTATTACTCGGCTATGGTTACCTAAGTTCAGTCTCAAGCTGTATTACACGAACTGCTGCTACCCAAAATGTGGATATACGAGCACGTTACTTAGGCTCTCCACCATTGCAAATCAAAGCAACAGTCAACCCGTGTATACCCCTGAACCTTTGTTAGGGTTTGGACTCAATCAAGAATGAGATCTTGTATTTGCTGATGTCAGACAGACAAATACATCTCAATGTGGTCCAATCAATACGCCACCCTTGTGTACTAGCATATCAAGTAACCAAGACAGATAACTTCTTCCGACTATGCCGCAGCCATCCGAAAAGATGTATCCTCAACGCTATCTTGGTTGTGATAATATTTATGTCTCACTAGATCAAGTGATCATAATGTCTTCTGCGATCTACAACACGTTGTATGATCGTTCCTATCGGTGAAACATGAGGATACCATTGTTACGTGCGTGTAAGTTTGTTTAACAGATAGGAGAAAAGTCAATCGTATACTCATTGTAATTAATGCTTTCAATATACAAAACCCAACAATCTCCCACTTATACTCAAAGCATTACAAAAGCTAATACAGAGTATACAGTGCGTGTATCTAGCCTAGCTATTACATTAACCACTACCAGTGGTAGGCATACACCTCATACCTAGTCCACGATATGTCTTTCATAAACCTTCTACGACAAGCTCTTTGTAAATGGATCAACTAGGTTGTCCTTAGTGTCAATCTTCTTGATCAGCACATCGCCCGTCGATACAATTTCTCATATGATATGGTACTTCCTCTATATGTGTTTGCTTGCCTTGTGAGTCCGTGGTTCTTTCGAGTTTGCCACTGCTCCAGAGTTATCACAATAGATTGTAATGCTCTTCGGCAAGCTCGGAATCACACCCAACTCTAAAAGGTAGTTCTGGAGCCATACCCTTTCTTCCGAAGCTTCGGAGGCGGCGACATATTCTGCCTCCATGGTGGAGTCAGCAAGGCATTTCTGCTTTGCGCTCCTCCAAGATACAACCCCACCTCCCAAGGTAAACACATAACCTGAGGTCGATTTCTTCTCATCCTGGTCCCATTTGAAATCCGAATCTGTATAACCCGTAGGGCACAAATCCTCACCTTGATAAACAAGGCAGTAATTCCTAGTTCTCTTCAAGTACATGAGGATGTGCTTTACCGCAGTCCAGTGCGTCTGTCCAGGGTTAGACTGATATCTCGCTACCATGCCAACGGCATAACAGATATCTGGCCTGGTACACATCATCACATACATGAGGCTACCCACCGCATATGCGTATTGCACAAGACTCATTTCATCTTTCTCCCGCTGTTTCTCAAGACACTGCCCTTTAGAAAGATGAACGCCATGTCTGAAAAGTCGCAAACCTTTCTTGGCGAGTTGCATGCTGAACCGGGCAATCACAATATCCACATAGGATGCCTGGGCTAAGCTTAACATCCTTCTCTTACGATCCCGTAACACCTTAATCCCAAGGATGTACCCAGCTTCTCCTAAATCCTTCATTTCGAACTGTTCGGATAACCAACTCTTGATTTTTGACATCACTCCCTCGTTGTTTCCGAATAGGAGTATGTCATCCACATATTGTGCATGGAAAACCACGCTCCAACTGACACAAAGTTGGTAAACACAAATTTCATTCTCCAACTGTGAAAATCCATTAGATTTAATCACATTATTGAAACGTAAGTTGCACGACCTCGAAACTTGCTTAAGTCACTACAAGGACTTCTTAAGCTTCCAGACGAGATTTCTTCGCCCTCGCGTATGTAAGTCTTGGGTTGCTGCATATAGATGTCCCTACCTTCTTCAAGGTAACCGTTTAGAAACGCGGTTTTGACATCCATCTGCCAAATCTTGAGGTCCATATGTGCAGCTATATTAGGAGTATCCGGATGGATTTGAGCATGGCTACGGGTGAAAAGGTTACGTGATAGTCTATGCTCTTTTTCTGACTATAACCTTTTGCCACCAGCCTGGCTTTAAAAGCCGTAATTTCTCCATCCGCCCCTTTCTTTCTCTTGTACACCCACTTGCACCCTATGGCTCGAAAGTCATCCGACAGCTCAGCTTTCTGGTATATATCCATAGCAGTTATGGATTCAATCTCAGAATCCATGGTGATACATCATTTTTCAACATCCTTGTCTTGCACTGCCTCTTCGTAGGTCAGTGGGTCAGAGTCCTCATGTCTGTCTTCCGGGCTCCAGTCCGAAGACTCACCCATGAACATGTACCTTTCTAGCTGGAAAATAACTCTCCCAGTGCGACGAGGCATCGGTGCTATGTCAGCAGTAGGTGCAGTAACTTGTTGTTCTGCACCTTGCACTGAAGAACGCGCCTGTGGTGCTGAACCTCTCACAGGTGCACCCATATTCGCGCGCTCCCCTTCCCTTGGATTCGCATTCTCGCTTTTAATTTCTTGAAGAACGATATCACTCCTTGACTTGTGGTTTCTCACATACTCGTCCTCCAAGAATCTAGCGTTGGTGCTAACAACGACTCTCTGACTCTTAGGACAGTAAAAGTAACCACCTTTCGTTTGCCTTGGATACCCTATAAACAACATTACTTTAGACCTGTTTTCTAACTTATCAGGTTCCTTTGTCAGCACGTGTGCTGTACAACCCTATACCCTGAACTTGCACCAACTAGGATTGCGACCAAGGAAGAGCTCAGCAGGTGTCTTAGGAACAGATTTAGAAGGCACCACATTCAATACGTAAGCCGTTGTTTCCAATACGTATCCCCAAAACCAAATGGGTAAGCTTGCATAGCTCATCATTGATCTTACCATCTCTAAAAGAGTTCTATTTCTTCTTTCAGCTACACCGTTTTGCTGGGGAGTACCCAGTGCAGTCCACTGGGATGTAATCCCGTGATCTGACAAATACTGCAGGAACTCGTTACTAAGGTATTTGCCACTTAGGTCAGATCGCTGTGACTTGATAGTTTTCCCGACCTTCTTTTCTACCTCAGCCTTGAACTCTTTGAATTTATCAAAGCATTCAGACTTGTAGCGAAGCAGGTAAATGTATCCGTATCTTGAGTAGTCGTCAATGAAAGTGACGAAGTACTCATAACCTCCACGAGCCTGTGTGGACATGGGCCCACATAAGTAAAAATGGATATATTCCAACACTTCCTCTGCTCGAGACTGACTAGCCTTGAAAGGCCTAGAAGACATCTTGCCCTCGATGCAGGATTCACAGACTTGATAAAGTATAGGCCGGCCTAGGTCCAATGTACCGTCATTTGCAAGTTGTTGAATCCGCTTCAAGCAGATGTGACCGAGTCTCAAGTGCTAGAGATATGTAAGATCCTCATCAGAAGAAGTAAGCTTTCTCTTTCTAGGATGATCAATTTCGGATGAGTTACTTGCAATATAAAAGGACATATTTGATAAAGCAGCATAAAGAGAATAAATCAACATCCCAAAACGGACAACATCGTTATTACCAATGATAGAGATCATAAATAACAAAATATCCATTGCGAAGTTGGAAAAACATTTGTCCTGCCGAAAAGACGGCCCACAAAAGAAATTCTCAAAATGTACTTAATCCATCAAAACATAAGGAAAACAAAACTTCATGAGGCTCCATCAGAGGACGTTGCCATCCATGCAGCTTGGTATCTTCATGCCATTTTTAACCAGCCTTGTCTGCATGGTCCCCTGCAAAGTATAACAACATGATCAACAAGTCAGCGCTTATAGCTCTAGGAAGAGCAACAACAGACACTAATCATGCCTACAGTCATACATGCAAATGGCATACCTTGTCTTGCTTTGTTGGCCTGACAATCTTTCCTCCAATGTCCTTTCTTACCACACCTGAAGCACCTATCCCTGTCAGTCGCCACTTTAGGCTTTTTCACAGCCCCACCATCCTTCAAAGGTGTCTTCTTAGCCCATTTCTTAATCCCCTTTTTCCACTTCATACCTTTCGGTACAGCAAAGAGATTACCAGAAGTGGCTAAGGCAACCTTCTGAGAGTTCATAACTTATTCCGCTGTCATCAAGTCTTGAGTAACTCATTAAGGGTATACTCTTTCTTGTTCATGACAACATTAAGTCTGAAACTCTCAAAGGACTTGGGTAGAGAATTCAGTATGATATCGACCTTAGCCTCAGCGTCGATACATCCACCATGCACAGTTTGCTCATCCATGAGGTGAGTCATGGAAACTGCGTGCTCTCCAACTTATTATAATAGTCTACTTGATGGATTTATATACTGAAAGCATTATGATTGGTATATTATGTACAAGGTTTATTGGTTA
>JAPKLW010000003.1:91377-172872 GCA_026898455.1 Plectranthus barbatus
TTTCATAGATTAATTTCCTCAATCTGTTAGGAAATTAAATCTTGGTGCGTGGAAAAGATCAAAGGGCATCTCCACGCACGCGTTCTTCGTCGTTCATCAATCCAGGTATTCCTTATAACCTTCTTATGCATAATAATATAGGAGCATGCTAGGATTGTTCGTAGGCATAGCAATTTATTTTGATATTCCAATTGACGATCCTTGGCAAACGGACTTCGTGATTCAGTTCACGAATCCCTTCACTACTTCCTCTTGAGAGGACTCAGTAGTGGGCACTAGGGGACGAAGTACTTGCAGAATGAACATATGTTCTTCTGCTACCAGGATGTATTCAAGATTGGGCTTCCATTCCAGGAAGTTTGGACGAGTTAAAGAATTTTGTGCGAGAATATTGATGACATTAGACATAGACATATCTGAAACAATAAAGAATCTTAAATAAGAACATACATGCAGAACTTCAAAAACAAATGCATTGAAAACCTTTTCATTAATCAAATACACATGTTTTCCACTAATAACCCAAGAGTTCCAAATGCAAGCTACACTCATAGACTTTTAGGATGTCACCCTCAACCAGAACTGCGGGTTTTAAGCCCCAATTTTTTAATTTCATACCATGTCAGGAACCTTTAGACATTAGAAATTAATAATTAGTGATAAAACTTAGACCAAGCCATCTTTCATAAACAAGGAAGCAACAACTGCATTATATCCTCAGATGCTTCTAAGCGATTAACAACAACTCTAACTCCAGCCAAAAGAGACAGTTTAGCATAGCACGTAACCATACCGCACAACCCTTAAAGCCTTTGTTATCTAAAATTTAAATTAATCCTAGAATACATATAAAAGAGATCTACGCAAACTACACTCGTAGAAATTTACGCAAAACCCTCCCACTATTCACATGATTTAAATGGTTTGTCTAGAAATCCAAACAACTGTAACCATGCACCTCCGAGAATGCGTAAGCTACACTCGTAGACGTTAACTAAGACGAGAGATGCACTTACAGCCTAGGTCCGCTTTGTGGAGGTCTATTGATGTTTTTAAAAAGGTTTCTTAAATGCGTACACATATAATTTTTGCATGTAATTAAACTAGCCCAAAAATTTCAAAATTTTTAATCCAACAAGAAATTAATCACATAAGCATGCTTATTAAACTGTAAATAATAAAAGCAGTAAATCATGCTTTTCCTATTATCTACTCATGCTTATTGCGCAATTAATAAATCACATATATCATACGAGGACAATTAAGATAAACAAAAATTCCTCGTGGACCCACAAAATAGAAAAAATAAAATAATTTTATCTATTACAAAATTTGAAATTTGAATTTCAAATTTGGATAACTCCAAATCTTCACAAATTTTCCATGGCCTTGTTATACTCAACCACAAAATCTAGGGTTTTGTGTTTTGAAAATTGGCCCCACAACTCAACTGCAAACCCTAGGTATTTACATCGAACTGGGCCAACCACCAAAACACGAACCATCGCCGCAGGGACAACAGCCGCTGATGACAACCACTGCCGCCGCCAGCGCTGCCGCCCTGTTGCCGCACCCACCGCCAAGCGTCTGCGGCCGCCCGATGCCACGGTCCTGTCGCGCCATTGCCTGCCTGCGGCCACACGCGCTCGTAGGCCCTACCTACCACCGTGCACGCCGCCGCTGCTATCAACCGTGACCACATGCGCGGCCGCCGCCTGCCACCGTCGTGCGCGTCGCCCTCGTCCCGCCAATCTACATCTTGTTTTTCGTCCCATCCTGTTTATAGATTTGAAAATAAAATAAAATAAAATAAAATACATATACTAATCTATTACAATTTTTTCCTATCAAATCTAATCACGAATTTTCTCGTGATTTAAAAAAAAATTTTAATCCAAACACGGATAAACCACCGTGGATTAAATTAAACGGGTTGCCACGAAAAACAAAAACCATCCACGACAATAAAAAATTCATACATGCATAATGAATAAATCGTATTTAATAGACCTAACAAGCAACTCGCTTCAACAATGATGGATATAGTGAAGACACCACAAACGGATGTGTAAGTCCGGTTGATAAGTCAATATTGAATTTCCCGGTCTTCCTCATAAATTCAAGAGCTTTAAGATAATTGGAGAATAAAACTTACGAATATTATTAAACTGAAAACTTAAAACTGAATTACAATGTAAATATGAAACCATATTTATAGGGAGAAAATCAAATCTAATCCTAATCAAAATAGGAAATAAATCTGAAAAAAACATATCAAATCTATCAAGATATACAGAAAATATATCATGTATATCTTTGTTATAAAATGAATCTAAATCCTACCAATCTAGAAATCAAATCAAATATAATTAAAGCTAAATCAAATCTTATCAAGATATTTCAAATCTTCTATAATATATTCAACAAATCTTCTTGAAATATCTTGATATATCTTGTCGACTGGATCTCCATCATTCCCCTCCTCTTCAAAGGGATTTGTCCTCAAATCCAAGTCTACATCAGACTAAATTTACCATCTTACATTGCCTTTGGTTGGCTTGTTAGGCACATCATCATGTTCAAACTTTGGCAATTTCCTCTCTTCATGCATTCTCCTTTTCAGACTAATAGTTAATGTAGAAACAAACTTATAAACTATTTCTATATCAACCTTCTCCTCCACTGAACCCTGCCGTATATCCACTTGATTATGTACACTCAAAATTTGTCTAGCAAAAATAGTAAACTAAAATTGCATTGAGATCTCTTCCTCGACTTTCTCCAAAGGAGTATGAACTGCTATGGCTTCTCCCTTTGTCTCTTGACTTTGGCTTTGCATACCTAAAACTGGACTGGTAATGATAGTGAGTGTAGCCGGAACCCCAATTCCTTCATTATCTTTAATATGACTCTCCAAGGGTGTCGCAACTATCACATCCTCTCATTCGATCTCTTGAATTGGGTGCACTGACTCAGATTGGAATGCCACCACTGCTTCACCAAGAACCTACAATGGTATCTGAAATGCTATATTATGTTCCATGATTTCTTGAACTGTAACATGCATCAACTGAGACTTGTTTGCCACTAACACCTGCTCACCATTTCTTGGAGGGTTTTCAGTAGAATCTTAATCTTGATGATGGTATCCTCCTTCCAGAGTTTCCTCTTGATGTATGCTTTCCTTTTGGCCTCAGCAATGCCAGTTGCATCACCAACTTTCTCTGTTGTTTGCTGACGAACCGAGGTTTCTAGCGGAGATATGTTTTCATTCATAAACCTTGTTCGAGCAATCGGTTCAGCATCAGAATGTTTGAGTTCGATTGTCCATTGACATCACTAGTCTCCTGAATAGCATCTCCTCGCTCTTTCATGGTCCTGCGCACTAGCGTAGCCTCATCAAAAATAACATTACTTGTTATATCCACAACATGAGTTGTCTTGTTTAGCATTCTATAATTCTTTTGAGAAGTATGTCCCTAGCCTAGGAACACTCCTTCATTAGCTATGTGAAAGAAAGTGCTCAACTTCGACTTCCCATTGTTATGGATATAACACGATGAACCAAATGCACGAAAATGAGCTACGGAAGGCTTACGACCATGATAGATTTTGTAGGGGGTTTTATGAAATCGAGCATTCAGTCCACTTCTATTTTGCGTGTAGCAAGCTGTCATCACAGCTTCTCCCTAGTATCTTTGACCAAGATTTGTATCAACATGCATGGTCCGAACTGCTTCCTTCAGCGTTCTGTTCCTTCGCTCTGCTAAACCATTTTGCTGGGGTGTTCTAGCAGTGGACCTTTCATGTCCAATCCCAGCATCTGCACAGAAGTCAATTAGATAACCATTGCAGAATTTTGTACTGTTGTCAGATCTGATCCTTTTTACCTTGTCCTCCTTATCATTTTCAACTCACAGTATAAGCTCCGGTAGGATCATTTTGACTCCGTCTTTGTTTTTCAGCAACTTCACCCATGTGTACCTGGAGTAATCATCAACTACAACCAGGTAGACTTTGTTACCTACAGTGGATGGAGTTATTGAGCTGAATAAATCTATGTGTAATAGCTCGAGGATTCGTTCTAAGGTGGCCTTTTCAGGATTTGACTTGAAGGTTACTTTGGTTTGCTTCCCTTGCTTGCAAGCTTTGTTCATGCCTTCTTTTCTAAAGGTTTCCTTTGGAAATCCTTCGACAATGTTGTTCTTGGCTATGTAGTTGATGGTTTTGAAATTCAGATGCGTCATTCTTTTGTGACATAGCCAGTTTTTTTCCTCTTTGCTGAATGCGATTAAGCATGAGTCATGTTGTCCGCTTTGTCAATTAACCACGTATAGTCCACCTTTTCAAACTCCTCGAAGCTTTACTACTCCTGTGGTTTTGTTAGAAATCTCGCATCATGTATCGGCAAAGGAAATAATGTACCCATTTTCACTCAGTTGGCTGATGCTCAGCAAGTTGTGCTTCAGGTTGGTCACGAGGGCCACATTGATTATGCGCATTCCATTCTGCTCTATACACCCTCTTCTGATCACCTTTCCTTTTGAGTTGTCGCCAAATGAGACTGAAGGTCCTCTGACTCTTTGAACATCTGTGAAAATGTCTTCGTCCCCAGTCATGTGTGCTGAGCAGCCACTATCCAGAATTCATTCTTATGTACCCGATCAACAGTAGGTCCTGCTGGATTGTTTCTCTAGATCAATCCTTTAGGAATCAAGATTTTTCGTGATTTTGATGATCTTCTTATCATCTATCTTTACTATTTTTCCCTTTTGTTTGAAGTAATGCAAGGAATTAGCATGGGAGGTGTAGTAGTATGCTTAGCCTTCACAGTCTTTTGAAACTGAATAGAGTTAGGCTCAGGCCTCAAGTAAGTATTCCTCTTACATGGAGTGTTTATTGGCTTCCTCACAATCTTAGCAAATTGTTCAGCCTTGCTAGGTTTTGAACGTATCTTCCTAGAGGATGGAACTTTCTACTCAATTACGTTCAACGACTTTGCTGACTTTCTCTCAGTAGTCATCCTTTTCAACCTTTGCTGACCAGTCAGCAGGGGATCTTTTTCTTGTCAACATTTATGTTGAACAGTCTTTGCTGATTTTACACCATCCCCTTTAACCTTAGTATTCTGTTGAACACACCCACATGCTGCAACATTGATTATATCTTTTTTGTTGCTGAGTGTCAGCGCTGCTCAAATCGTTTTCTTCAAAAACAATTCTGGAAAAATTATTAAGATATCTTTGAGCATCCAAAATTTCATTGAGATCTCTCGTGCTTTTTAAAAACTTGCATTGACATTGCATTTGTGATAAGCTCATATTTATACTCACTTATCTATATTTTTCTCCATTGTTTTAGTGCAATTTGTTTATGTTTTTACTTATTCCTGTGCATGAGACTATTTTAGAGGATTTTATGCCCTTTGTAAAAAGTTTGGCATGGTTTAATTCTCTGCGATTAATTTAATAATCTAGATTAAAAGAAGGACCGAGAGGTGAATTTAAGTTTATGTTTAAAGTTATCAATTGAAGGACCGAGAGGTGAACATTGTTAATAGGAAGAGAGAATTAAATAAGTTGGTTTTTTGTCTCAAAAGAAAGAAACTTGCACAGGAATTAATTAGATAATTATTGAGATTAACTGAATTGATGTTCTTGATAAGAGGATAAAGTTACTATTTAGTAATCTTGGATTTAAATTGCCAGACCAAGGAATTTAATCCATTAGAATATGATGTTTTCCCCATTGTTGAGTTGATTGAAATTGCATGTTTATAATTAGATTATCTGCCCTACGATCTGTGCTTTCTTTATTTGATTTTAAACCCTTTATTTTACCGCATTGTTATCTTTAAGTTTCCAAACAAAAATCCCTTTTTCAAAACTCTCAAACTTCTATGTTCTAGAAATTGTTGCTAGTATTTTGGGTGTTTCGTTGTACAGTCCCTGTGGGATCGACCACCTTCGAGTGTAAAAATATTTTTTGCTCACCATTTCTGTAGTTATCAAATTTGCACCGTTGCATGGGACTTGTCAAATTTATCCAATTATTAATTTATTTTAGCTCTGATGGATTGAGGCTGTAATTTTAATTCATTTTTGTTTTAATTTCGTTCTTGCTGAATTTTTTATTTTTAATTTCGAGTTTTAGGGTTTGAATTTGGTTTTTGGTGTGTGAATTTTGAATTTCAGTTTGCGTGTGTTTTCTGGGTTTTGTTCTCTGTTTCGATCGACAGCCTCCTTGTCGATCGAAACAGTTGCATCCTTTGTGTTGATCGATAGCCTCTCTGTCGATCGACACGGGTGCTGATTTTCAGTTTCTTTTGTTTTTGTCTGCAGGTTAATGAACACAAGGGCTCAGGGAAAACCACTCGAGAATTTTGATCCAGAGAACGAGGCTACAGCCCGGAGGAGGAAAAGCAAGGAAAATTAAAGGACAAACACCGACATGGATCTACTACACAATTCAGATGGTGAGGATTTCTCAGAGATGCCACCGTTGGAGGAGCCAAATGCACAACTCATAACTCAAGAAAGTGTCATTCTACTTGTTGAAGAAGTCAACCAGATGAAGGACATCATCAAACAACTCATGGCAGAGAGGGAAGTAGAAAGGCGCGAAGCCGAATGAAGAGAAAGAGAAAGAGAGAGAGAAAGGTACCGACAGCATGACTCAGATGATGAGGACCCCAACGAAATGGCCAAGAAGTACAGACCACAACCCGGGAATGAGGGATTTGTTATTGGCATCACCACCAATAACTTTGTACTAAAAATTTGTTTGATTCAAATGGTTCAACATAACCAGTTTGGAGGCCGAGCAGTGGAGGATCCATACACCCACCTCAGGATGTTCGTGGAGGTGTGTGATACCATCAAATAGAACGGAGTGACCCATGATGTGATTCGGCTGCGCTTGTTCCCTTTCTCACTTAAGGATCTGACTCGGACGTGGTTTATAGCCCTGGACTGCAGCAGCATCCGTACTTAGGCCGATCTCTAGTAGAGTTTCTCGCTTCGCTGCCTTCTTCCCACCATCAGTGATCATTCAGAAAAAGATGGAGATCCTGCAGTTCCACTAGAAGATGGACGAGTCCCTATTTGAGGCGTGGAGCATGTTCAATGAGTTGCTGCGGAGTTGCCCAGGGCAGGGAGTGGACACCGAGGAGCAGGCCCATAACTTCTACAGAGGGTTGACTGAAAAGACCCAAGAGTCAGTTGACAATGCAGCTGGGGGATCATTGATGAGCAAATCGTCTGAAAAGGCCTTGAAGCTGTTCAAAAATATGGCCTTACATACTCAGCAGTGGGGCAATCAAAGGAGGCCACAAGTACGAGCTGTAGAAAAGAAAGAGGATGATGCACTGAAAAAGGAGGTAGAAAAGCTCAAGAAGGAGGTTGAAAAACTTACTACTTCTGCTCCTGTTGCACAGGTTGACCCTATTGCCGACATGAACTATATGAATCGTGGTGGCTACCAGAATCAGTACTGGCAAGGGGAATACCAACATTACCATCCTAAACCTCTTCCAGGATTCTCTTACTCTCAGCCCGAAGCTGCCGAACAACCTCCTCCTGATTTTGATGTGCAGAATGGCGAGGTAGTGGAAAAGAAGAAGGAGACCCTCGACGAGGTGCTCAAGAAATTCATCAAAGCTTTCGACTATAGAGTGGGGAAGATCGATAAAGAAGTTGCAGGGGTCAATACTAAGGTGGACTGGCTTGGAAAGCACGTGCAGATCATCAAGACTCAAGTCAGTCAAATTGCCACCTTACTTGGTGTGAAACACACTCCCGAAAAGATGCCAAGCACCACCGAGGCAAATCTAAAGAACCAAAAGGACTGCAAGGTTGTGAAGCTCAGATCTGGAACTAGCTATTTAGGCCCGAGCATGCCCCAAAGCAGGTTTTGGGGGGAAAAGGAGATTTAGCCTGTAGAGCCGACATTTATCTCGATCGACAGGCAGCCTGTCGATTGACACAGAGACCATGAAGGAGATGTTGACACATATTCAGAGGATGAGCTTTCGATCGACATGACTGCAATGGGTGTGTCGATCGACCCACCCTCTATCGATCGACAGGTAGGTCAGACAGGCCGAAACACCTTCCAGTCGACACAGACACAGCTTTAACACCATTCCTCAACTTCCAAAGCTACCGAGACACCTCCGATACATATTCCTCGGTGATTCGCCAAACAAAAGGAGGATTCCAAGTTCTCGTGCTTTGTCGAGAACTTGAAGTAGGTAAGCATTAATCTGCCACTGATAGAAGCTCTTTGTGAAATTCCAGGTTATATGCAATACCTCTGCAAGCTCATGAGCGAGAAGAAACACTTCGTGGAGAATGCAATCGTGAAACTTCATGAGCAGTGCAACTTACTCCTCCAAAAGAAGATCCCAATCAAGAGGTGTGATGCAGGGTGCTTCGCAATCCCAGTTGAAATCAGGGAATCGAGTTCGAGAAGGTGTTGTGCGACACTGGTTCCAGCATCAACCTAATGCCCTTCTCTATCTTCCAGCGCCTCAAGATTGTAGAGTTGAGGTCGATTACAATTACTTTGCAGATGGTAGACCAATTTGTGTCTCGCCCCAAAGGTATAATCGAGGATGTTCTCATTCGTGTGGGTCATCTAATTTTTCCTACAAATTTTGTAGTCTTGGACATGAAGGAAGATGGCAGCACACCCCTCATTTTGGGAAGATAGTTCTTGGACACAAGTGCTGCCCTGATCGACTGCTGAGGAGGAGAGATCACTTTCCGAGCTAATGAGGAGAAGATCACATTCAAGCTCGACAGAAGCGGTCAGTAGTCAGAGTGCTTCAGGATCACAGCCAGAGAGGAAACTGATGAAGAGGAGGAAGTAGAAGCAAGTGAGGAGATCAGAGAAGACCACGCCGCTCAAAGATGGGAGCGAGGGAATGAGGTGGCAAAATTGTCAGTTACACCATCTCATCCCGAGCTCACTGCTATCATCCAAAATCGGTGGGTTTACATGGTGGATTCTCAAGGAAGGTGAGTACGCTCTGCCCGCCATGGTTCTGAAATGAGGGACCGTCGAGCTACGACGTTAACTAAAGCACTTGTTGGGAGGTAACCTAACTTTTACATGCTTTCATTTCAATTTCCGTTGTTTTTTTTATTTTTGTTTATTTCCGTTGGTCTGTTTAAATTTATTTTCGAATTTTTGTTTTGCAAATATTTTGTTTTATTTTCGAAAAAAAAAGAACAGGGAGGATTTACCTCTGTCTCGATCAACAGGCCCCCTATCGATCGAGATAGTGGTCAGCACGGGGAAAACACTTTCGACCGATAGAGCAGTCGACAGAAGGCTCTGTGTCGATTGACAGGCCCCCTATCGATCGACACAGAGTACCAGCAGCCTCAAATCTCCATCGCAACGAGCTTATTCCTCTAGTTGATAAAAAGTTAATGTCTAAGATCAATAGTCAGGTAAAAGTTTTGTTTCTTGTCTGATTTTCAAACTTTTTCTTACTCTCCGAGTTCGAAATAAGTTTGGGGGGATGTGGACAAGATATTCGAACTTATCTATCCTTTATTTACTTTATTTTTTTATTGCTTTATTTATTTTAGTGTGTTTATTTAAATTTTTGCCTAGAAAAAAATATGGATAAAATGTGATTTTTATTGAGTCATGAACCCTCTTGAACTAATTTTGAGATTGGAATTGATTGAGGATAAGTTTGATTTGATTTCAATTGTGGTTGATTGCCTATGAATGTAGAATACCGCATGATAGGGTCGAATTGAAACTTACACTTGCATGATGTTTTAGTGGATTGAAATTGACTAACGAAGAAATTTTTGAACCTAAGTGAGAATTTGAGTCTTTTTTTGTTTGATGTGAGATTCGCATGTATGTTTTCGTTTCTCTAGAACTTTTTTCTGTTTTGTTTCGAGGCTGCATTGTGTGCACAAGGATAGAAAATGATTTTAGGCCATCTTTGTTTGCCCAAATCTTAAATACTGTGGCTTCTTATATTGAAACTATCCCTAGTAAGCCCCATTGTGTGTAACTCCATTTTTTGTCTTGTCTATGAGATTTTCATGGAGTTATAATGATTTTTGTCTTGTCTATGAGGTTTAAGGAAGAAAAGGGTGGTTGTATGTGTGATGTGGATACGAAATTGTAGTATAGTGGTGAATAAAAGATTAAAGGTTGTATAGCTCAAAAGAAAAAAAATTAGAAGTCTCATAAGCCCTTAGAAAAAAAATGTGTGTTTGTAATTGCAAAACTTTTGAAGGGGTATAAGAGATTCAAAAAAGAACTTTAAAAAGAAAAAAAAAGAAAAGAGAAAGAACTTGATTGTAATATTTGAGGAGAAGGGTAGACATTGATAGATGGTGGTTTAGATTGATTGAGGTTGTACAACTTGATTGATTTTAGTCACTTAGCCATATTTCCCTACCTTTCACAAAAAGCCTACATTACAACCTAATCAAAGTCCTTTCTGATTCTTGAATTTTTGCACAAATAACAGTGGAGATTCTAGAATTTTTGCAAGACTATGGTAGAAATTTCTTCATACATGTTGTGAGTGCTTTTAGTGGAACCCAAACACTTGTGTGAATGAGCAATACATTTCCTTGTGAGTCTTGCAAAGTTGATGGATTTCTTATCTCTTCCAAACTGCTTGTGTGATGTGGATTGACGATTTTTGATTGTCATGAATCTTGTGAGGCATTGCACTTCAAATGCTTGAGATTTCTTTTCTTTCCTTTTCTTTGATTGAGGACAATCAAGTATTCAAGTTTGGGGGGTTTGATACGCTCATATTTATACTCACTTATCTATATTTTTCTCCATTGTGTGCAATTTGTTTAAGTTTTTACTTATTCCCGTGCATGAGACTGTTTTAGAAGATGTTATGCCCTTTGTGGTATGTTTGGCATGGTTTAATTCTCTGCGATTAATTTAATAATCTAGATTAAAAGAAGGACCGAGAAGTGAATTTAAGTCTAGGTTTAAAGTTATCAATTGAAGGACCAAGAGGTTGTTAATAGGAAGAGATAATTAAATATGTTGGTTTTTGTCTCAAAATGAAGAAACTTGCATAGGAATTAATTAGATAATTATTGAGATTAACTGAATTGGTGTTCTTGAGACCGAGAGGATAAAGTCACTATTTAGTAATCTAGGATTTAAACTGCCAGACCAAGGAATTTAATCCATTAAAATCTTATGTTTTCCCCATTATTGAGTTGATTGAAATTGCATGTTGATGATTAGATTATCTGCCCTAGGATCTGTGTTTTCTTTAATTGCTTTCAAACCCTTTATTTTAAATCCCTTTTTCAAATCCCTCAAACTACTATGTTCTAGAAATTGTGGCTAGTATTTTGGGTATTTAGTTGTACAGTCTCTTTGGGATCGACCACCTTCGGGTGTAAAAATATTATATGCTCACCGTTTCTGCGGTTATCAATTTGCACGGAGTTTTTGTTCTTTAAAATTTTGTTCTCCGTTTCTAAAATTTTGAAATTTTCAGTAAGTGTGGAGAACTCAGCTTTAAGTTTCAAAAGTTCCTCGCTGCTGAACTAGATTTTTCAATCTCACTGATCAAAGTAGAAAACTGAGATTTCAACGTGGAGTTTTTGTTTGCTAAAATATTTTCAATGCATAGAATTTTGAAAACTCTTTTGAAAGTTGATCAAGAGTGACATCTTCTGAGTGAGAGCAATATGACTCAGGAGTTGATAAACACTCACTTTGTGCATTTTACTGATACAGATTTGTTCACTTTTGACCTCAGATTGATGTATTATGTGATAGTTTCATGCATTATCTTTATTCTTTAAGGAAATATTACGTTTGGGTTGGTTTGTGGTTATTTATGCAGATTTTATGCACATTTGAGTTGATTTCGAGATTTAATCAAGTACCCTGGGGGACAATCGATGCTATCCTACATCGGGAAAAGGAAAGAGTCAGAAAATACCAAAGGACTCGCCGATTTCGCGTTCGTGAAGACATCGGCGACCCAAATGACGCACTCGGCGATCGCCGAGTTTGCAGATGGGTCGCCGAAGTGGGAAATTCTTTATTTTCTCACGGCACGAACTTGGCGACCCAAATGATGCACTCGGCGATCGCTGACTTTGCAGATGGGTCGCCGAGTTTGGAAAGTTTTTGATTCTTTTCGGGACGAATTCGGCAACCCACGCACACAGACGGTGATCGCCGGTCGGGCAAGTTGGGTCGCCGGTTTTGGCGCGTTTTGACGTATTCTGACGAATCTGAGGCCTAAAATCATATCTTTTCAAGATTTAAAAATCCCCAAGTATAAATAGGAATTCCCAGGACAAAAAGAGGGTTCCTGCACCTTATTTTTAGAATAGAGAGAGACTAGAAATCGCAGGGATTGAGAGAAAACTTGAAGAGCATTCCAGAATTTGAAGATTGAAGATCACGAGTTTTTGATTTTCATGTTCTTCCTTTCTATGACTCTTTATTTCCCTGTTTTCTTAGAGCTTAGCATGATTGGCTAAGTTTTCTGTGGATTCTAGGGTTTGAACCATTGTTGAGTTTCATTCAATATATTGTGTAATTCGATTTTCCTTTTTCATTGATGTTCTACTTTCATTTGGGGTTTTCATTAATTACATGATATTGGCCATTGAATGTGATTTAAATTAATAGTTTTTGAACCGAGAGGTCTAAGTTGTCAATTAAGATGCAAATAAATCAGATTTATTAGAACGATTGTCCAAGAGGAAATTGAACTTTTGAAGGGTTATTAAATCTAAGGTTTTTAATCAAGAGTAAAAGTCTGTTGTACGTCCGAGAGGAGTCACATGATCTTTTATTTCCATGTTATGGTTTAGAGTCCGAGAGGATCACCTGATAATACTTTCGCGATTAACTCACATCTCTGAAAATTAAACTTGGAATTGAATTGCATAAATAATTGTTTGATTACTCATCAATGTGGATTGCCCTTGAATCCTAATCTCTCATTAAAGTTTTAAACTTCATATTTTTAATTGCTCATTAAATATTGCCTTTTCAATATTGCCTAGGAAATTAATAACCAAATTCAATTATCAGTTTATCTAGATAGTAGTACGATATTCATATGTTAGTGCTTAGTTATACTTCGACCCTGCAATCTTCGAGATCGATAAATTATTACTTGCCCACTGCAATGGTCTGTACATTTGTAGTTTTAGCGTGTTGAAAAATACGCTATCAAGATTTTGGCGCCGTTGCCGGGGATTGCACAGATTTATAATTGACACTAACTCCGATATTACGTTATTTACTCTAGATATTATTTTACGCACTGTTATTTAATTTTTCAATTCCTTTTCTGTGTTGGTCACTGTGTGTTCTCCTGCAGGTAGTATATGCGAACCAGGTCAAAAGGTCCAGTTCTTGAACCCATAGATCCGGAGATCGAGTCTACCTGTCGAAGGAACACTGCACGAAGAAATTTAGCGTTTACTATAGCTGACGATCAGGCGACACAGATTGCTAAGCTGCAGAGGCAACTGCAGGAGATGAATCTAAGGCTGCAACAACAAAATCCTCAAGAACTGCCGAGACAGCCTACTATCGATGAGATGTAAGAGCCTATGACTGATAGGCATCGTAATGCGGACTTTGGACTGAAGGTGAACACGCCTAATTTTGAGCTGAAGACTGGTCTTATTCACACTGCTCAACAGAACCAGTTTGGGGGATTTCCATCTGAAGATCCTCATTTGCATGTCCAGAAATTTCTACTACTCTGTGACACAGTCAAGCAAAATCAAGTGCCAATCGACTACATCCGGCTACACCTCTTCTCATTCACACTGCGTGACAGAGCTCTGTCATGGTATCTGTCACTGGTTCGCAGTGAGATCTCATCCTGGGAGGAGCTCTGTAAACTATTCCTGAACCAGTTCTTTTCGCCGAGTAAGACCATCCAACTAAAGATGCAGATAGGCCAGTTCAGACAGTTCTCGGGGGAAACTCTTTATGAGGCATGGGAGCGTTTCGAGGAGTTGCTTCGCTCCTGCCCATGCCATGGGTACACTGAAAAACAACAAGTCAGCTATTTCTATGCGGGGCTTGATGAGGAGACTCAGAAGCATGTCAGAGCTTCAGCTGGATGATCCATTACTGCTAGACCTCCACATGAAGGACTACAACTGCTGGAAATAATGGCGAAGAGTGAATTTAATTGGCCAGCAGACAGAATGGAGCGCAGGATGATAGCAGCAGTCGATGATACTGGGGACCTAGCTGCTGAAATAAAATTGATGAGACAGGAGGTAGCTGCTTCTACGAAGTCTTTGGAGATCCGCCTTGCCAAGTTGGAGAATAATCCGCCTCAGCAGGGAATCAAGATGCAGATGGAGGATATAAATTATGTGATCTAGAGGAATTTCAACAACAACAGAGGATATCCAACGGGGAAGATGACTTATCATCCTAACAACCGGAATCACCCGAATTTCTCCTATGGGAACATGACTTATCATCTCAGCTTCCAATACTAAGAACACAAAAATGGAGGGAGAAATTTCTCAGCTACAAAATTGTATGGGGAGATGGGGAAGCACATGAAGCAGATGGACACTCAAATATCTCAGATTGCCAATATTCTGGGAAATCAGCATACTCCTGGATAATTCCCCAGTAACACTATTGTAAATCCCAAGGACCACTGCAACGCCATCACTACTCGCAGTGGGAAGGGATATGAGGGCCCATCTATGCCTGTCGACACGTCACCCGTGCAACCTGAAGTTGCATAGCCTGCTCCTGTTCTTCCTAAAGAAGAACAGACTCAGAAGAGCAAGGGAACTTGTCCTGAAGACAGTTCCAAACCATCTGGTCCCGTCGCTGTCCCCTACCCACAACGATTTGTCAAGAAACAAAAGGAGGAGAGATACAAGAGATTTCTGGAGCATATGAAGAAGATCCACATCAATCTCCCTCTGATTGAAGTTGTACAGGAAATTCCTGGGTACATGAAGTTTCTGAAGGATATGGTTACCCAGAAGAAGCCATTTGGAGCATTCGAGACTGTGAATTTATTTGAAGAATGCAGCGCCATTATTCAGAAGAAAATGCCGGTAAAAAAGGCTGATCCTGGCTGTTTTTCTATCACCTGCGTGATTGGGGGGCAGACCTTTGAGAAGGTGCTATGCGATTCAGGGGTCAGCATCAATCTGATGTCCCTTTCCATTTTCAAGAGGCTAAGGATCGGGGACATCAAACCGACCACCATAAGACTTCAGATGGCTGACAGGTCGGTGAACTACCCTAAAGGGGTAGTAGAGAATGTGCTAGTGAAGGTCGGGGAATTTTTTTTCCCAGCTGATTTTGTGGTCCTAGACATGGCAGAGGACCGAAATATTTCGCTCATTCTTGGGAGGCCTTTCCTCAACACTGCTGATGCCCTCATTGATATCAAAAAAGGAGAGCTCACGTTGAGGGTGAATGACGAAAAGATCACTTTCTCCATCTACAAGGCCATGGAGCGCCACGACTCAGATGACTGCTTTGAGGAGTGCGATATGGTTCAGGTTTTGTATCCCTGTGATCCTTCATTTATTTCTACTGATTCTCTAGACTTTGGGGTACAAAATTATGTTTATTCTTGTGATGACCTGTATGATGCTTGTGATGAGTTGCTAGAATCTGTTCTAGCATTAGATGATGCAGGTGTGAAGAGCGATGTGGAAAGCGCTCACTTTTTGAGGCTAAGGAGCGAGGAGGAAGAAGAGGAGGCTCGCAAGAAGGCGCTAAAACCAGAGGAGAAGAAGGAACCACCCGTGCTGGAGTTGATGCCTCTACCGGATCACTTGAGGTATGCATATTTGGGTGAAAACGACACGTACCCGGTAATTGTATCTGCTACCCTATCTACTTGTCAATTAGATAGATTACTGAGGGTATTGAGAGACCACCAATCTGCTATTGGGTGGTCATTATCTGACATCAAGGGTATTAGCCCTTCTATCTGTATGCACAGGATCTTACTCGAGGATGGATATAAGCCCAAGGTGCAACCGCAACGAAGGCTAAATCCAATTATGCAGGAAGTGGTGCGGAAGGAGGTGATAAAGCTTCTAGATGCTGGCATGATCTATGTCATTTCAGACAGTGAATGGGTAAGCCCTACCCAAGTGGTAGCCAAAAAGGGGGGAACGACTGTCATTAAGGACGAGAGTGGCCAGGAGATCGCTCACAGGCCTGTCACAGGCTGGAGGATGTGCATCGACTACAGAGCACTTAACAGTGCTACACATAAGGACCACTTTCCCTTACCCTTTATCGATCAGATGCTGGATAGGTTAGCAGGGTATGAATTATATTGTTTCTTAGATGGTTATTCTGGTTATAACCAAATAGCGATAGCCCCTGAGGACCAGCATAAGTCTGCTTTTACGTGTCCGTATGGTATACTTGCTTATAGACGCATGTCTTTTGGTTTATGTAATTCTCCTGCTACATTTCAAAGATGCATGATGTCTATTTTCAATAGACTCGTAGAAAACATTATGGAAGTCTTCATGGATGATTTTTCTGTGTTTGGTCATTCGTTTGATAACTGTTTGGAAAACCTGATAACTGTTCTGCAGCGCTGTCAAGAGACTAACCTGGTTTTAAATTGGGAAAATGTCATTTTATGGTGCGAGAGGGCATTGTCCTCGGTCACAAAGTCTCTGCTGCAGGTTTAGAGGTAGATCGTGCCAAGATTGTGGCGATCTCAAAGCTGCCTCCCCCCACCAATGAGAAGTCGGTGAGGAGCTTTTTGGGTCATGCAGGCTTCTACCGGAGGTTTATAAGGGAGTTTTCTAAAATCTCTAAGCCTCTGAGTTCTCTACTTATGAAGGATGCAAAATTCGTTTTTGATGAACACTGTTTGCAGGCCTTTGAGAAACTGAAGCTGGCCCTCACAACCGCTCCTGTACTTATCTCACCAGACTGGTCAGAGCCCTTTGTCTTGATGAGCGATGCCAGTGATTCAGCAGTTGGAGCTGCTCTGGGGCAGACAAGGAACAAAATTTTTCGAGTATTCCACTACGCCAGCAAGACCTTGGATGAAGCTTAGGTGAACTACACCACTACTGAGAAAGAGCTACTGGTTGTGGTCTTCGCCTTCGACAAATTCCAGGCATACCTGGTTGCGGCAAAGACGGTGGTGTACACGGATCATGCTGCGATCCGATATCCGTTCGCAAAGAAGGAGGCAAAGTCGAGGCTGATCCGGTGGATTTTACTGCTGCAGGAATTCGACATGGAAATTAAAGACCGGAGAGGCTGTGAGAATGTGGTGGCAGACCACCTGTCGAGACTGGAGAATTCGGTGGAGGGAGATGACCGGAAGATCCGGATTACTGAGGTGTTTCCAGATGAGCAGCTGCTTGCTGTGGAGGAAATCGATCCATGGTATATGGATCTTGTGAATTTTTTGGTTGCAGGTGTCTTGCCACCTGATCTGACTTCCCATCAGAAGAGGAAATTTTTGCATGACTGCAAATTTTATTACTGGGACAAGCCATTCCTCTACCGCCGATGCGCTAAATTGGTGATCCGGAGATGCATCGGGGCGCAGGAGCGAGAAAAGATAATGGGGGACTGTCATTTATCCCCTATGGAGGGCCACTGTGCGGCAAATAGGACAGCTGTAAGAATTCTCACTAGTGGATTTTACTGGCCTACTATTTATCGCGACTGTCAGAGATTCGTGGCCAGCTGCGATAGGTGTCAGAGGACGGGGGGCATCTCTAAGAGGGATGAGATGCCACAGAAATTCATGCTGGAAATAGAGCCGTTCGATGTGTGGGGTATCGATTTCATGGGACCATTCCCTAAGTCCCATGGATATCAGTACATCCTGTTAGCTGTGGATTATGTGAATTGGTGGGTAGAGGCTATCCCCAAGGTGGTGCTGATGTTTTTGCAGAAAAATATCCTAACCCGTTTTGGAGCACCGCGCACACTACTGAGTGATGGGGGGTAACATTTTAAAAACAGATGGCTGGGGAGTTTACTGGAAAAATATGGAGTTCATCATAAGGTCACATCTCCATATCACCCCCAGGCCAACGGGCAAGCTGAATTGGCGAACCGGGAGATAAAGCAGATCCTAGAGAAATCTGTGATTTCTAGGAAAGACTGGGCCACTCGTCTGGATGATGCTCTGTGGGCAAACATGAGTGCATTCAAGACCCCAATTGGTATGTCGCCTTACCAATTGGTGTTTGGAAAGGCATGCCACTTACCAGTGGAATTGGAGCACAAGGCATATTGGGCAGTGAAGAGGATCAATTGGGACTTGAAGACTGATCACTGCTATTTCTAACAGATTAATTATAATAACAGTGGCAAATAAATTTGTAAACCCTAAGGTTATCGATCCAGGGGTATTGTATGGGGAAATTATCCTATGTACTAGCTATGGTTCTAAAATTCATTGTTTGAGGAATTCAAAATCAGGGTTTTGTTTGGAAAATAAAGATAACAATACTTGAAAATTAAAGGAGTTTTGGAAAGCAAATTAAAGAACACAGATTCTAGGGAAGAACTCTTATTATGGATAACATGTAGGAATCAAATAATTTAACAAGTGGAATACTGCAATGATGTTATATCTCTTTGTTTGGCAAATATAACCTAGAATACTAATTAGTGACTCATCTCCGCTCGGTCTCAAAGTACACCAAATTAGTCAATCCGATAAGAAAATCAGTTCAATTCCTACTGTCTAGTACATCTGTTTGGATAGTGTAGATTGTATCATGCATTCCTATTCCCACTATCAATATTCACCTCTCGGTCCTTCTATCAATAGCTAGACATCTAAATTAATCGTCACCTCTCGGTCCTTGAATTAATCTAGAATTATAGAATAAACACAGGAATCATGAACCTAATTAATTAATCCTAACATGCATCCATAATAATATCAACCCCAAGAACCCGCTAGGGTTTCTAGCCACTCATCGCAGATAGAAATCCAAAAGAAAACATATTAAATTGCATAAACATAGAGAACTTACAATAAAAATAATGGGTTTCGTGTTTCCCAAGTCTCCAAACCCTAAAAACTAAAGTGTAGAATGAAAAATATCAAAAGGAATTGAAAAGTTATATGAAAAATCGAATTTTCTAGGTTATTTATAGTGGTGGATGTTAATCCTAACAAATCTAGGGCTAAAGATATGAATAAATCCGAATTTAATCAGATTTTCGCTCCAGCAGAGAACCTCGCGTCGATCGAGGCTGATCCCCGTCGATCGACGAGAGTTCTTGGTCTTCGTCGATCGATGCCAGTTGGCATCTATCGACGCAGCTTTTCGCCCTCCTGCGCGGTCTCACGGTTTTGGCCATAACTTTCTCTCCCGAACTCCGATTGACCCGATTCCAGTTGTGTTGGAGAGCTAACTCAAAGCATCATCCATTGCCATGTGCCAATAGCTCGAATTCCTCTTGTGGACGAAATCGTCACTGCTACTCTTACACGTCACTGCTTGCGGAACGGATTTCTCGTGAATTTAGGCCTAAAACCCTACAAAAACACCAAAACGCGCATAACACCACCTAATATAGAATCATGCACATAATATATATATAAACTCAATAAAACTACATAAAATAGTAGAAAATAATATAGATAAGTGAGTAAAATAATGAGCTTATCAAACCCCCCAAACTTGAACGTTTGATTGTCCTCAATCAATAGGCAAGAAAGAAATCAAAAGATCATGCGATTAAAGTGCAATGCCTCACACGATTCATCACAGTCAAGAATCAAAAATCTACTCCACACAAGCAATTTGAAAGAGACAGAAAATTCATCAACAGTGGAAGAAATCACAGGAAGTGTATCGCTCAACCCTCAAGTGTTTAAGATATAGATGAAAGCACTCAAAAACATGTATGAAGAAATTTCTACCATAGGCTTGCAAATTTTCTAATATCTCCACTGCTAGAATGTGTACACAAGTCTAGAATCAAAAAGGACTTTCATAAGGTTGTAATGTAGGCTTTTGTGAGGGGTAGGAAAATATGGCCAAGTGACTAAAATCAATCAAGTTTTCACTTCCTCCATCAATCCAAACCACCATCTAAGTTCATTCACCCTTCTCCTCAAATATATCAACAAATACACAACCTCTTTTTTTTTTTTTTCTAGCTCATTTTGAATCTCTTATGCTCTTTACATAATTTTGTATTATTTTCTTTTCAGAGAGCTTATGAGAATTCTAATTATTTCTTTGAGCTTCTTTTTCACACATCTTTTCACCATTAATTTATATTTTCTTATCTCCATATCACAATCATTCCACCCACATACCACAACTCAAGACATGAGCGAAACCAATACTTCTTCTTAATCTCATAGACAAGGAAAGAAAAATTTTGTATAGGCTCAAAAGTGGCTAACTAGGGAAAATTCAATGTGAAGGGACAGTGTTTAGGGAATTGGGCTATCAAAGATGGCCTAAGATCATTTCCTAAACTTGTGCACACTATGCAGTCTCAACACAGATAATAGGCAAGTTCTAGAGAAATAAAAACACACATGTGAATCTCATATCAAACGAAATATAGGCTCAAAATTCTCACACAAGGGTTCAAAAATTTTCTTCCGCAATCAATTTCAAATCACCTCTATCAGCAAGCAAGTATAAGTGTCAAATCAATCCTATCATGCGGTATTCTACATTCATAGGCATCTAACCACAATCACAATCAATTCAACTCAACCCTCAATCGATTCAACTCTCACAATCTCATTCGAGTTATTTCAAAACTCAAAAAATTTCCCCACAAAATAGAATAAACTTAAAAATTAAGGTAAAATTTAAATACGGAAAGCAGAATAAATAAAAGATAGAATATTCCATCTCTTGTCCACATCCCCCCAAACTTATTTCCAACTCGAAGAGTGGGATAAGTTTGAAAATCAGACAAAAGAGGGAACGATACCTGGTAGTGGATCTCAGATATCCACTTTTATCCCCCGGAGTCTTTGAACCTTGCTCGGTGTGGAATAATTACTGCTGGCACTTCGCGTCGATTGACGTGAAGCCTTCTTGCGACCCTCTCCTTGGGTCAAGTGTTTCCAATCGGCCAGGCTGCGTCGATCGACGTCGAGTCGAATTCCAATTTTTTTTTAAAATACTGCAAAACAACTATAAAAAATAAAAGCAGAAATTTGAAATAAAAAAAAATTGAAAATTGAAAGGAAAATACGGAAAGGGTTGGGTTACCTCCATACAAGTGCTTGATTTAACGTCGCAGCTCGACGATACCTCAAATCACTGCCAAGGAGGTCGGGTCCAGACTCGCTGACCTTTGGCATCCACCATGTAGACTTTCCGGTCATTGATAATGGTGGTGAGCTCAGAAAAAGGTGGCGCAGTTGACACTGCTACCCTATCGTTTCCTCGCTCCCACTCAATGGCAGCGGCTTCATCTTCTTCAGACTCATCCTCTTCTTCAGTAGTGGAGATTCAATTGCACTCCGCCTTCTTCTTGTTCTTGTCGATCACAAAAGTGATCCTCTCGTCATTCGCTCGGAGTGTGATCTCGCCGCCTCGACAGTCAATGAGAGCAGTGCTAGTGTCGAGAAACTCACGCCCCAAGATCATGGGCATGTTCTCGTCCTCCTTCATCTCGTGCACCACAAAATCTGCAGGAAAAATGAGATGGCCCACGCGAATGAGCACATCCTCTAGTATACCTTTCGGGCGGGACACAGACCGGTCCGCCATCTGCAGGGTGATCGTCGTGGGCCTCATCTCTCCGATGTTGAGACGCTTGTAGATGGAGTACGGCATCAGGTTGATACTGACCCCAGTATCACATAGTACTCTCTCGAATGTGTGTCCCCCAATCTCAACCGGAATAGAGAAGCATCCAGGATCGCTTCTCTTGATGGGCACCTGCTTTTGAAGTAGCAGGCTGCACTGCACGTGGATCTTCACCGTCTCATTCTCCACGAATTGTTTCTTTCCACTCATCAATTTCTGGAGGTACTTCATGTACCCCGGGATTTCCTTTAGTGCTTCGATCAGCGGGATGTTGATGCTGACCTTCTTCAGGTTCTCCACAAATCTGGAGAACTTCTCGTCCTCTTTCTTCTTTGCAAACCTCTGTGGGAAAGGCAAAGGAGGGAGCGTCTCTTCAGGCTGCTTCTGCTTCGTGTCTGGAACAGACTTCGGCGTCAACCGACGTAGTGTGGCATCGATCGATGGGCTATTTTTTCTGCATTAATCGACGTGGCAGGTCCGTCGATCGACGTGGATTCATCTCCTGTGCATTTTTGCTCCTTTTCATCTCCAGAATCGTCTACAGCCATCTCGGGACCCTTGTAGCTCGTCCCAGACCTCAGAGTAATGGCTTTGACTGGATTTTCCTTTGCGGGGTTCACCTCTGTCATACTTGGCAACTATCCAGGCTTGTGTTGATTGCCGAATGTGGTGGAGATCTGGCTCAATTGCGTATCCATCATCTGAAGGTGTTTCGTCATCAGCTGCATATGATTTGCCATTCCCTTCACCTCGGTTTCTACTTTCCCAAACCAGTTATCCGAGCTCTTGATGAATTTCTCGAGCGTCTCCTCTAGCACGGATTTCTTTCTTTCAACGATCTCTCCTCCAATACCTACATCAAAACAAGGCGGAGGGTGTTCTGCAGCAGAAGGGTTAGCATATGAAAAACCAGGGTGAGATCGCCCATGGTTGTACTGGTACCCTTGATTGCCTCGGTAGTTATTGTGATAACCACCGCCAATGTAATTCACCTCCGTACCGGTAGTTCCAGACGAACTGCTTGCACCCTTGTTGATGTAGTCAGCCTCCACGGGTACTATGGCCATGCTTGGCTCTGCAACTTGTGATGTGCCCAATTTTTCAATCTCCTCCCGGAGCTTTTTCACCTCAGCGACCACGTCGAATTCTGGCTTTGTCTCGACTGCTTTGACTGGTAGCTGCCTATCAGTTGGCCATTAGTGGCTATTCAGCGCCATATCAGCCAACAACCTCATACTCTCTGCACCACTCTTCTTCATCAGTATTCCTCCGGCAGATGCATCAACCAGCTCCTTCATGTGAGGGTTCAGTCCCTCATAAAAATGACACACTTGCATCTCCAGATCGATGCCATGTCCAGGACAGAGTCGTAGAAGCTCTTTGTATCTCTTCCAGGCCTCGTAGAGTGACTCATCATACATCTGCTTGAAAGTAGTAATGGCAGCTTTCCTCTTCGGCAGCAGGCTCGGTGGGAAGTAGTTGGTAAGGAACTCTGCTCGAAGCTCCTCCCATGTCCCGATTTGGCTCTTATCCAGTCCAGCAAACCAAGACCGTGCCTCGTCTCTGGGTGAGAACGAGAACAGTCTCATTCTAATCACATCTTGGGTTATTCCGTTCTGCTTCACAGTGTTACACACCTCAATGAATTGGTTGAGGTGGGTGTATGGATCTTCTACAGCTCTCCCCCCAAACTGGTTTTGCTGCACCATCTGAATAAGGCTTGTGCGTAGCTCAAAGTTGTTGGCATCAATGCCAACTCTGAATCCGGCCTCCGCTTGCTGTGGAAGAAATCGATCCAAGATGGACCTTTGCGGAACCACAATCTGCCTATTGTTCAACTCTGCCAGTCTTGCAGCTTGCTCCGCCTGAGCAGCCTGGGCTGCTTGAAGTTGTACTCTCAGCTGCTGTACTTCATTCACAAACTGCCTCTTCTCCTCGGGAGTCACATTTTGCAGAGGTGCTTCAGGATTCTCAGCCATCTCTCGCTGTTTGACTTTTCCTTTCTTCTTGATTTTCCTGCAGGTTGCTTCAATTTCAGGGACAAAAGCCTCGAGTGTTTTTCCTTTGGCTCGTGTGTTCATGCTCCTGCACAGAAAACAGGTAAAATTAGTACGGCGTCGATCGACGTGGATTCACGTTGATCGCCGCAAAAGAGTGGTCACGTCGATCGACGAAAGGCTTCCGTCGATCGACGAAAGGCTTCCGTCGATCGACGAAAGGCTTCCGTCGATCGACGCTGCAAAAAATGATCGACGTCGATCGACTCTAGATGGCGTCAATCGACGCGGGACACAGACTTGAAAACTCACACACGCACACGTACAGAAAATTAAAACTCAATCCAGCAAATCCTAGAACGAATTAGTAACAAGATAAAATCTAACAACTCCCCGGCAATAGCGCCAATTTGATCACTGCTATTTCTAACAAATTAATTATAATAACAGTGGCAAATAAATTTGTAAACCCTAAGGTTATCGATCCAGGGGAATTGTATGGGGAAATTATCCTATGTACTAGCTATGGTTCTAAAATTCATTGTTTGAGGAATTCGAAATCAGGGTTTTGTTTGGAAAATAAAGATAACAATACTTGAAAATTAAAGGAGTTTTGGAAAGCAAATTAAAGAACACAGATTCTAGGAAAGAACTCTTATTATGGATAACATGTAGGAATCAATTAATTTAACAGGTGGAATACTGCAATGATGTTATATCTCCTTGTTTGGCAAATATAACCTTGAATACTAATTAGTGACTCATCTCCGCTCGGTCTCAAAGTACACCAAATTAGTCAATCCGATAAGAAAATCAGTTCAATTCCTACTATCTAGTACATCTGTTTGGATAGTGTAGATTGTATCATGCATTCCTATTCCCACTATCAATATTCACCTCTCGGTCCTTCTATCAATAGCTAGATATCTAAATTAATCGTCACCTCTCGGTCCTTGAATTAATCTAGAATTATAGAATAAACACAGGAATCATGAACCTAATTAATTAATCCTAACATGCATCCATAATAATATCAACCCCTAGAACCCGCTAGGGTTTCTAGCCACTCATCGTAGATAGAAATCCAAAAGAAAACATATTAAATTGCATAAACATAGAGAACTTACAATAAAAATAAAGGGTTTCGTGTTTCCCAAGTCTCCAAATTCTAAAAACTAAAGTGTAGAATGAAAAATATCAAAAGGAATTGAAAAGTTATATGAAAAATCGAATTTTCTAGGTTATTTATAGTGGTGGATGTTAATCCTATCAAATCTAGGGCTAAAGATATGAATAAATCCGAATTTAATCAGATTTTCGCTCCAGCAGAGAACCTCGCATCGATCGAGGCTGATCCCTGTCGATCGACGGGAGTTCTTGGTCTTCGTCGATCGATGCCAGTTGGCATCTGTTGACGCAGCTTTTCGCCCTCCTGCGCGGTCTCACGGTTTTAGCCATAACTTTCTCTCCCGAACTCCGATTGACCCGATTCCAGTTGTGTTGGAGAGCTAACTCAAAGCATCATCCATTGCCATGTGCCAATAGCTCGAATTACTCTTGTGGACGAAATAGTCACTGCTACTCTTACACGTCACTGCTTCCGGAACGGATTTCTCGTGAATTTAGGCCTAAAACCCTACAAAAACACCAAAACGCGCATAACACCACCTAATATAGACTCATGCACATAATATATTTATAAACTCAATAAAACTACATAAAATAGTAGAAAATAATATAGATAAGTGAGTAAAACAATGAGCTTATCAAAGACTGCATCTGAGCAGCGATGTCTACAATTGACGGAGTTAGAGGAGTTCCGGGCTGAGGCTTACGAGAGCTCCAAACTGTACAAGGAGCGAGCCAAGAGGTTTCACGACCGGCGTATTTGCAGCTGCAGTTTCAACCCGGGGGATCAGGTACTCGTCTTTAACTCTCGCCTTCGGCTATTTCCTGGTAAACTCAAGTCTAGATGGTCCGGTCCTTACATAATTGAAAGAGTCAATTCTAATGGCACACTAGACTTGGTAGGATCTGATGACACACACTTCACCGTTAATGGTCATACGGTGAAATCTTACCTACAATCTGAATCAGTGTCTACCATCCATGAACTTTATCTCTCTGACTCTTAAAATGTTTCTGAGTTGTCTAGCTACAGACAGTAAATAAAGCGCTTGTTGGGAGGCAACCCAACCTATTTCCGGTTTTGTTATACAGTTTTGGTCAATTTGGAGTCAGTATCTGTGTTAATTAGTTTGTTATGCTCCTGTTTTGAGTTGGTTTACCCCATTTTCCATAGTTTACGTTCACTTTTAATTGTTGAGTTTATTGGGTACAGGAAAGGAGATCAAAATGCAAAAATATGTTGCGGAATGCAAAATCGGCGACCCAACATTCACGATCGGCGATCGCCGATCAGGATGTTGGATCGCCGAGTTCCACATCAAAATCTGGCCAGGTACGGCATGAAATCGGCGACCAGAAATCAACATTTGCGATCGCCGATGTTGCTGGTTGGGTCGCCGAGTTCGTATTTTTGAATTTTCTTTTGATACCAACTCGGCGAACCACCGACGGACTCGGCGATCGCCGATCGGGTTTTTGGGTCGCCGAGTTCGCTTTTTAAACGACAATTTCGCCAGTTTTTCACACTTTCACCCACACTCCACCAACACTCCCCACACCCACGAATCTTCTCTCTACAAATTCGAATTCCCATTGCAATATTTTTCAAATTCCTCTTGCACACTACTCTCCCATCACGTTAGCAAGAGTTCTATCCGAGTAGTTTGAACGATTTCGCCCAAGAAGTCACAAATCCCCAAATTCTAGGTTTTCCGCTTTTCACTCAATTTTGCTTCGATTCTCAGGTAATTTCTCATCTTTTCTTATGTTTATTGTCGTTGTTAGGGCTCATATATAGTTGTATTTACATTTTCTCTACTACATTGCATTTGTTTTGAATTTTGCTTTGAATTATTGTCGATGGAATTTCTAGCAATTTGTGGGTTGAGTTTACATTGCTTCTATGAATTCTTTTGGTAATAAATTTGGGCATTCGTACGTTTCTTTTGGCATTTGCATGTTATTTCTGTGTTAATTCTGGTAATTGCGGGTTGTATTCTGGTTTGGGGGACTTGGGTGATTATTGTTCATGAAGGGGATGATTGAATTATTGGGTGATGTTGGTATTGAATATTTGAGTTGAATGATGGGTTGTTTGGTTTCTTTGATTTCAATTGGCATGGGAATCAATTGGTCACACTTATACTTTGTTGAATTTTGGGGTTAATCTTTTTTTTCTGCTTTGGTTGAGTTAAATTGTGTTTTGTATGCATTCCATATTATGTTATTGTTGGTTGATGCTTGCTAGTCTTTTGTAGGTTTCTATGGCACCTCGACGCCGCCTCCATCCGGACGCTTATGGGATCCAGGGCATCAGAGATGTGGGTGTGCTCGCTACGTTCAAGACCCTGGCCGAACGCGGGGTAGATGGAACCCGCTATGCAGATACTGACGCATTAACGGCCTTGGAGCTCTATGACAATGTCAAAGAGCTATTCTCCAATATCGGTTGGGATCCCCTCCTGGAGCTGGACGCCCCGACATAAAGAAGGTTCACCCTAGAAATCTTATCTACTTTTGAGCTCACCACCGAGAGGCGGAGCACACCTACCGGAGCCACATTCTGAGCCGGTAACGAGGACAGCAAAATCACTTCTAAGGAGATAAACCGAGCTTTTGGAGTCCCTAACCTTGGCAGCTACACAAAGCCGTGGGGATTCGACAGCAAAGTCTTTTGGCCTCACATTTGTGCCGAGGGCAGTCCAGACTGGGAATTCAGCAAGTGCAAGGCGTCCATGATCAGGAACCCCATCATCCGGATGATTCGAGCTATCCTGGCCCATACACTTTTTGCCAAGAAGGACAATAACTCCTTGAGGGATGTGGAGCTGATGGTTATCTACTGCATGCTGCATCAGGAGCATCTCAACTTCGCTCAATTGTTCCTTATGCAGTCCAACCGGGTTTCGGCGGCCTAGAGAGGGCCTATTTGTATCGGGGGCCTTTGGACTTCACTTTTGTATTCGATGGGGGTTGACACCTCTGGGGAGCAGGCCGAACCATCGACGAAGCTTACTCTGGAAAAGTTGGTTGATCTCCGGTTCATTCACTCGGCGCACCCTCCATATATGTTCACTCAGCACAGCCCTCCATTCTTCCCCCTGCCGAACCCCAAGCTCACTAATGTAGGGCTTCGGTAGTACCGCAACAATAGGAAGCTTGACACACTGGCACATCTAGAGGCTATTCATGCCGCTGAGGAGGCCCGAAGGCAGAATCCTAACTCGGAGTTCGAGGAGCCACATCACGAGGATACTGGAGCTAGTGAGCCAGAGACAGATCGTGAGCAGCACGAGGAGCAGCCTCGCCGCTTGGAGACAGGCGGATTGTCCCGCTTGTCTATGATTTCTGGTCCTGCTTCACCTCTGAGCAAAGTATTCACCTTCATAATTTTTATAGGTCCTTCTTTGATCACATACGCCATTTCTGGGTGTATGTTCTTCAATGTGATAAACGACCTCTTCTTCTAGGTGTTATAGGTTTCTAGAGAGTATTTGGACAACTTCACATTATGCGTCATATCTTATAACCTAAGCTTAACACAAAAACAAGAAGAATGCAAAGGAAATGGATCTGGTCCTAAGCGACTCAAAAGCAGCTAGTTTGTAAAGACCAACCGCTCTGATACCACTTGTTGGTCCCTGATCAGAGTAGTTATAGTGCAGCAGAAATTTTAATAATCCTTGCAATTATCTTGTTGATGTTCTAACTCAGCAAGCACTTAGAAAACTATGTTTTTAAGTTCAAATATTTCTTAATTTGCTTACAGTTTATACTCCAGCATTTGAGGTGTTGGGTTTCAATTCAACGGAAAGCAATTAAAAAGTAAGAACATAGAAACACAATGTTTATAGTAGTTCAGACAAATGCCATATGTCCACTCTTCAATCTACTGACTGAAATGCACAATGATTTGATACAAAGAATTGAACTTTATCTCTAGTTGTGGGCTGAACCTCCGTCTAGCCACAACGCGCCTTTAAGCAGCTCTTCTGATATTTATCTTCTCGACAATCCTTGGAGTGAGGACGCACCTCGCAGCCTTATTGAACACCGGACATAGGAGTTTTATAGTTCCTCCTTGAACTTATCTCTCCTTTGGCTAATGCCCGTAATAATCATTCTAGCCGAAGATAGTTGACTGATAAGTTCTTTCTAGGATAGAAAGAACTCTAAAATAGCTATTGAAGTAAACTTCTACAGCCTCGTGTTGAACACGGGTAGCTTCTGAGAAGCCTCAAAGTTTTCAGTTCGGCAAAGTATATGTTTGATCTTTATGTACGTGTGTCTCTTGTGATTTTCAGCAAGTACTCTGCTATTTGTAGACAAAAGATTCAAATCTTTGATTCTTCTGCCCGTTACAGACAGATTGGTGAATCGCCAATCTTCTTCCTTTCTTTTCTTGAATGAACAGAGACGCTTCAAGTATCTATTGGCTCGTTGATCCTTTTTTCTGACACGTCGACCTTGTCAGAACGGATTTCTTAAGTAGACTCCAAATCCTTCTGACTTTTTATAGGTCAACCTTCTTATTTAGGAGATCCTTAAATTTCTGAGGTTGATAGACTTTTGATTCAATTGGCCAGTTGGCGATGTCTCCTAGAATCTGGGAATTTGCACTCGGAACATTCTGCTGAGCCTACTAGAATTTGTTGAGATCTCAGCAAGGTGCAACCTTGCTGAGATCTAGCATATTAAATCTTGAAAGTCCGCTAGGCTTATCTGCTAGCTTTACTTGTCTGCTAGTTTTACTTGTTCGCTAGCTTTTCTTGTAGTCTTGAGACTTGCTGAGTGCCCTCATCAATCTTCTTACATTTCTCGGTACTTGCTAGCTTTCCGTATCATCATTGCTTTGCTATCTTTTTAGAAATATTTGGGTACTTTTCTATTTGCCGAGTCTTTAACGTCATGCTAGCTACTTCAACAATCTTCATTTCTTTTGAGCGCTTTGCTAGCTCCTTCAGCATCCAATAGCAGACAATACCTATTTCTATTACAACTCAATCAAAAGTATCCTATACAAATCTAGCTTTGATGCACCAAAACTAAATACAAATAATATGATCAAAGGGTACAATATTCCCATCATGAATATTGTAAAGGCAATATTCATTCAGAAAAATAAAATATTTAAACTTACTAATTTTATAATTGGTGATTCTATTCATAGCCTCCCAATTTCTCCTTATAGCCCCCATAATTAATTAAAGCAAAAATATAATAATTATTGACCATTTTATCCTTATAACCTTTGTCTATTTAAAGTGAATATATTCAAAATGCAGCCATCATTCAACAAATTTTTTTCTTTCAAAATTATATTTAATTTATAAGAAAATAGTTACAAAAAAATTACAAAAACTATCTTCTTTAATAAATTTTAGTCTCTACATTTTTATAGAAATTATTAACTCAAACTTCAAATCACACTTGTTCTTATTTTCCAACGTGCAAAATAGCATATAAAAATCTGGAGACTTTTTCATTGTGTGTAACTAAAATAATAATTGAATTTGGTGTTAAATTCATGGTGAGAATTCAGAATCTGAAATCAATATTATTTCAGAAAAGTAAAAAAAAATTGTTTTTCTTCTTTTTAAAAAAAAAAACAAAAAACAGAAAAAGTCATTATATTTTTCTAGCAAAAAAGAATATGCAACCAATGTTCTTTGTTGGTCCCCCATCAGAGTGTTTGAATATGCAGCGGAAGTTTTAATAATATCTTGCACTTATCTTGCTAAAGCCACGACTTAGCAAGTGTTTATCAAATGTGTTTAACCTCGAGTTTTCGTTAGGTTTATTGCAGCTTATACTTTAACACTTGGTGTGTTGAGTTTCAAAGCACACAATATGCAACGTACCGATATGAAAACACTGAATGAAAACGGGGTTTATTGTGGTTCAAACAATTATTCTACGTCGACTCTTCAGTCCTCCTGACTCAAAAATCACTATACATTGATTACAAGGTCAGGCTTGATCTCTAGCGTTGAGCTGCTACTCCATCTAGTCAGCGCGCACCTTCAAGCACCTCAGTCTTCAATCATCAAATTTTACACTCCTTAGAGTGAGGACAAACCTCCCTTCTCCTCAGACGTCAACATGTTGGGAGTTTTATAGTTCTTCCCAGAACTTTTTCGTGTTTTGGCAGTAACCCGTAATAAACATGCTTGCAGAGCAAGGTGACTGCTAGATTCTTTCTAGGATAGAAAGAATCCCAATGATAACCTAAAAAGAAACTTCAAAGGTCTCGAGCTTGGAGTATGAAAGCTTATGTAAAGCTTCTATCAAGTACAAGCTCGGATGCGACTTCGCGTATGTATTGAGAGTGTTAAGATGTCTTTGATGACACCTATTTATAGGTGAGGATTCAAACGGTTGTCTGAATCTTATCCGTTAGACTCAGAGTGTCTGCTCGTCAATCTTCATTCTTCCTTTTCTACAAAGTGCAGAGACTGTTCAGTCTCCCTTCTCTCTGATCGGCGATCTCCATATTTTAGTCGTGTTTGTCAGAATGGATATTTCACTTTGAATCTGGAAACCTTCCTTGTGTCTGTTGATTATCCTTCACTCTGATTCGTCTAGTTTCCTTGTGATTTAGATCCTTCTGATTCACGACTTCGTATAGTGTGTTGATTGTTGTTGTGTGTCTCTGGCAGTTGGAGGTCTACTGATATCTTAGCAGTCTTCCTGAGATTCAAGCAACACGTTTGCATCAATCATTCAGCACTCTTGTAGGTGTGTCCAACATTCTTCTGAGTTTGCTAGCCTTTTACAAGCGTCTTCAACAATCTTCAATTATACTGATTCTTCCAGCATTATTTGATCTTATGTTCTAGTTCTATTACAACTCGAGTAATCCTATATATGACTTTGATAATTCGGCTCGATACTAAGTTGCTAGAAGCCAGATTGCCTTGAGCTTTGATTCACCAAAACTAATATACAAACAATTAAGACCAAGGGGTTATTATATTTCTAACAATATTCCTAAAAAATTTCCCCTTTTTTGGTGCGATCAAATCCTCAAATCTAAGCTTTAACACTAACTAATCATGGGAAAGCTGATTACTGAGATTACAGAGTAGTCATATCAAATCTATTCTCAGAATATCAACTCCCTTAGACTCAGTATAACTCCTAAGTGTTCCCCCTCGAAATGACAAGGGTATTTCTCGAGTGAAAAATTTTGCTTCAGATAAATGGCTTTCAAATCATCAATCTGATAAGCACATAGCACATTTACACACAAATATAGAGCAACACAAAGAACATATCGCTCACTCAATAATCCAAGTAATTTTGTTGGTTACACTTGTTGTGTAAGTTCAGCAAAGGCAGTTAATTCAACGTTGGACAATGAGGTGTTGTCTTTAACCTAGGTTAGTTTCCATTAAAATTTTGCAGTGAGATACAAGAAACATCTACCCAAATTAAAAACAATTTTACCAGAAGACTTGTGAGACTTGGAAGGATTACTTCATGGTTGTTGAGGAGTCCGAATAAGCATCTTTAGCACTTGAGGATCCAGTGGATTTCTTCAAATTTTTTAGGGTATTGGTTGTGACCTTCATGCAATTATCCAAGAGAGCTTCTCTTTCTTCTCTTCTGATCCTCTCCTTTTCTTCTTTCTTCCTTTCCTCCTCCTTCTCTTCTTCTGCTTGTTGTCTCCTCAATTCTTCTTCCAGTTTCTTTCGTGCTTCGAGGCGCCGGAGTCTCACTTCTTCTACTTTTCACTGCTCTGCTTCTTCTACCAATCTCTTCTCTTCCCTCTCTTTGATTGCAGCCAAAAGGTTGGTGGAGAAGATCTCAAAGTTTCATGCAATGTCTTGTGAAGTTCCTCCTAGGCCTCAACCACTTGGGTTTGCACTTTAGCTCGCACGATCAACACAGCCTGTTCTCCAATACTCCTTGCTATCACGGCATAAATGAATCTCTGGAGGTCTCTGTTATGGGTAATGGAGCTCAAGAGCTCAATAGTCAAGACTGGGGTCTCCATGGATTTCACCATTTGGTTGGAGGTGGTAGGTATGTCAGCAGTGATTGTCAACACTTGAAATGGAGCAGCAGTCGGATCAACATTTTCTGCTGGTATCGGTTCATTTCCCTGAACATGATCTTCTTCATCAACAATTGGAGACAGAGGCCTAAACTTGTCCACCCGAGATGGGATATTAGTCAAAATCGTGAGCATCCGCTCCTTAAACTTCAGCATCTTCTCGTGATCTTCTGCATTCTTCCGTGCGGCTTGCTCTTCTGCTAATCTAGCTTCAAACTCAGCAACTACAACCATATGTCGTCTTGTTACTGGGATTTGAACTCATGATTGAATGGAGGTGAATCAGCAATGGCATACTCAGATGCAGGTAGTGAGCGATCTCCTGTAAGTGCTCGGTATGCCTTGATCTTTTGCAGCCTGACAGCTACTTGCTTCTCGGAGTAATGTCGCTTGGATGTATGATCCATCCAATCATCTGCCCATTCTTCTTCACTTCTCCAGTAACTCAGACCCATCCGTGCCATCATGATTGTGTGGTCTTCATAGAGTAGTTTGTATGTGGCGTAATCAAAGAATCTCCACCTTTAGAACTCTATCTTCAGTCATTCAAGATCGGAAGACTCGTCAAAGAATTCAGCAGCATAGGTGGTCTTAAGATCATCAGCAAGTTGGGTTTTAATGAATACACAAATTTCTTTCGCCCACGACATGAGGTCATCATTCTTCTCATCCTTCACAGTGACTGGAAGGCACCATTTAGCAATCCTTTTCACCTTAAACCTTTTGTCAGGTTGTTCTTCCATTAGTACTCTCAACGTCTCTGCTCTGAAAAAGGAGTTTCCTTCAGCAAGCATTAAGACCCCTACGGCAGCTTCTGCACTCCTTGTCATCTCCACTTCTTCATCACTCAGAATGTCGCCAAACAAAATACCTGAGGCTTCGGGAGAGGTGGGAAACAGAATATTCCTCTGTCACAACATTTTGATGGTCTTGTGCAACACAAAGGGTTTTTCTACTTCTAGTCTCCATTCGGGAAAAGTAGCTGGATCCAATCCCAGAGCTCGTAGACACTGCTCATTATGTGGTCTCATGCTTGCACTAAGGTTGACCTGCAGTCTCACGCGGGTCTCAGCATCGAGTGAGGTATTGGCTTCGTTCTCCATGGCTTCATTTTCAGTTATCTCTTTTAAAGTAGCGTCCCTTTCAGCTGTTGATTCAGGTTGCTGACCAGCCGTCTGTTCAATTACATAAGTGATTGTTGTACCTTCATTTTTCATCATCTCAAGGTCAGCATTCTCCTTCTATGTTGCCTTGTCCTCTTTCTCCTCAGCAGGGATTTGGCTCTCCTCTTGCACCAAATCACTTTCTGCTAAAATTGTAACAACCTGGTTTCCTCCTTGCACAACCAATTGTTCATCCTCAATTACCTTTTCAACAACATAACTATTTTCTCCTTGCACAGCAGTCGGTTCTGCACTTCCTATCACAATACTGCTACCTCCTGGCGGAGCAACCTGTTGAATATCTTTTACAGCATGAACATCAGCACCATCACTTCCCCCCTGCGCAGTGACAGGCTGAACAGTCAGAGTGGCAAAACTCCTTCCTCCTTGCACAGGACTTTGACGCATCATTGATTCTTCGAATCTTCCTAGCACCACATCTTGCTAATCCCTGAATGCTCCTTTCTTTTGCAATTTGTCAAATTCAACATCCATCATGGCATCTAGATTTACAATCCTTTCTTCGTCATTGCGGGCCTTAGCTTTGCCTTTTGCAATTTGTGCCTTCTCAATATCCTTCTTAGTGATGTGTCCATGTTGATCACCGGCTTGTATCTTAGCATTGCGCTCATCGTAAGCAGCTTTGACTCACTTAAAATTAGCATCCCTTTGCTCAAGAGTCATCTTTTGCATATCTTTGTTGAATTCCTTCTGCGCACGTACCTAGTTCAAAGCTTTCTCCTATCGCCTCTTCTTTCATGCTTGCTCCTCTCTAAAGAACTCTGGCTTTCTCTTCGTGTCTTTGGAGGCTAACTCGATAGGAACTTCATCTACTTCCTTGGCGACATCTAGAATCGGTAGTGAAGTGTCTACTACCGGGACAGTGACCTGGACTATTGATCATTGGAAGCGGACATTTCTTCCCTTCTTCTTAGCCTTGTCTAAATCACCTGCTGGCTTTCTCTTCCTCTGCTGAGGACTCTTTTGCATGCACTTATTCTTCACAATGGGTGGCATAGTGATATGCGTTTAAAATGACCTAATTTTCGATGTGAGAGTGTGCATGTTTGTGGCCATTTTACCCTCATATCATATGTTTTTGTTGTTCTTTCGTGTTTTAGTGTTTGGAATGTTGTAGGATGAGTTTGGAGCATAAAAGAGCATTTTTGGTGGAGTTTTGGAGGCAAATCGCACGAGTTTGGAGTTTGGAGGTGTCGACCGGCCGAACAGAGCAGAACCGGCCAAGCTAAGCCAGACAGAGATCTCAACCGGCTGAGCTGAGCATGCTCGACCGAGCCTTGCCAACAGAAAGGAGGCTCGGTTGAGCCATTTCAGACCGGGCGAGCCAGACCAGGTCTCCCAGCAATTTGGCAGTTTCCAGCTTCAACCGGGGCGAGCCATACATCGACTGGGCGATCCGAGGCCCTGTTAGTTCATTTATAAAAGGAGAATTTTTGAATTTAAGAGAACTTTTGGTCAAATTTCCAATAACTGTCATGAGAATTCTCTCTAGATCCATCCCCAAATCATTCTCCATCCACATTCAAGGAGATCTAAGCCACATTCCTCCAATTTGGTGAAGATCAAGGAAGAAAGGGAGGTAGATTGAGTTCAAGGAAGGCAATTGAGGAAGATCACACCTTGACCTAGCAATTTTGTAATGGATTCTATCACTTTTCCTATTGATTTGTACACAATTGAAGGTATGAGGAACTAAATTCATATGTGAGTGTTGTTCGAATGGATATTTTGTTGGATTGATATTGAATTTGATTGTTTGCTTCCCTTTAAGAGCTTGAATTGCACTAGATCTTGTTCCTTACCTCTTAGGTGTAGATAATAGCCAGCTTAGGAGGTAGTGGACATGGACGCTGCAGCCAACACACGGGCGAAATCGTTATGAATAGTGTAGATTCATACGATTTTAGCTCCAATCCTTGTGCGGTGCTAGGTCGCAGGGCAATACTTGACGTTCTATTTGGAGTGGTCTAGGGCTTAATAATGTAGCTGTTTGTGAGTCTTAGCATCATCAACCATTAGCTCGCTGTGACAAGGGGTTAACGAGTGTAGGATCGATTGCTCAATCTCTTAGGGATTAGAAAATAGGTTTACAACATGATTCGATTCAATTTGACACAAATGATGCTCACTCAACACTCACTCTATTCTCATTGTTGAACTTGACACTTTAATCTACCTAAAAAAAGTTAATTGATTGACTTAGTTTGGAAGTTACATCAAAAATGTTTTGATTGTTGCTTTATTACATTTATGCAAAGTTTGGTTATGATTTTGCTTAGTTAGATAAAATCTCCACGACTTGTGCTTGCCTAGCTACAAGTTCCTTCAAACGAGTAAATGATGTTCATTAGAGCGAATTGAAAGAACCTGGATTGATAAATTTAGCGTGATAAAGTGTTGCAATTTTCACCGTCGTCACGTTTTTGGCGTCGTTGCCGGGGAATTCACTTAGTAGGTTACTAGATATTGGGGGAAAAGTGAAGCTTGTAGGCTAGGTATTTGTGTTTTTGTTTTTGTGAATAAATTTATTGTTTAAAGTTGTTTTTGCTGTTACTTTGAGGTTGTTGGACTCTTGTAGGTGTCAAAAGGAGAATTATCGAGGAACTCACTCGGAGAGGCTTAACAATCTCCAAAGGGAATTGGAAGAGATGAGAGCAAAGATGTTGGAGAGACAACGACCACGGAGACCACTCCGGTCGGTATTTGAAGAAATGTCGGATAGTAGCTACCCATGGATGGAAGAGAGGAGACATGACCGCACTGTGAAGCCAAGTTGGGAATATGAAGAAGAGGAGTTTAGAAATGAAAGATATGGAGATAAATGGGGGAATTGTGACCTCCGGAACAACATGAACTATCCCCCATCTAATGGTTATACTCCATGTAGACTTTATGAGAACCATACTTGGAATCCATCCATGAAAAGAGTTCATTGTGATGAATGGGGTGGCCGTGATCATGAAAGAGTTAGAGAAGCAAGATCATCTAGGGAAGCTTTAGAGAAGAGACAAGATAAGCTCGAGGGAAGCTTTTTGGAATTAAAAATGCAATTGTCTGACATTTTGAAAAAGGTGAGTGAGAAGTCTCATGTGGAAGAGCATCCAATTGACACGGACATAGGTCTCGAAGAGAATTGTGAGGAGGTTGATGAAAGTGAGGATGAGGTAGTGATGTGTAAGGAAGTTGTGTTTAAAGAACCGGAGGTAGAAGAGATCCAAGGAGAAGAACTCAAGATTGGAAGTGAAGTGTTACCTCGTGAAGATGATGAGGGCAAAGGCATCATGTAGTCGGTGCAATTTGGTGATGAGTTTAAGATTGTTGAAATTGAGGTGCCTTCACTTAAGGATATTCAAATACTTTTGTCTTTGGTACAGGTCTTGGAAGAGGAAGCCTCATCATTTGTATTCCGATTTGCAAAGATACTTGAACCACCTTGGAAGGATAAGAGGGGTGCTTGGAAGATCTCCCTCGATAAGTTGCTTCCGACTAAATGTCGATTAAGGGAGAAAGGTATTGTAAAAATACACAAGAGTTTTGACAACGGATGATTCAGTAAGATCGTCTAGCTACGGACGTTAAGGAAGCACTTGTTGGGAGGCAACCCAACCAATTTTCTTTCTTTTGTTTAATTGCTTTTAGTTGTTGTGATTTTGAATAAATTTTTAGTTTGTTGGTCTTGTGTTTGTAGGGTGGAACTACAAGATCAAGAGGTCCGTCCACCATTTTTGCAAACTTAGTCTTACTTGACTAAGTTTGGAGGGATGTGCCGGTAGCCGGTGCCTCGGTTTATTCTTCTCTCTCTCCTCTCACCTATCTTTATATTTCTTAGTTTAGTTTAGTTGATGGATACTTCTTCCTTAAATTTGAATTCGATTTGGTTGTACTTAAATTGATATTCTACCTTGGATGAATGTTTTGTATTATGCTCTTTTTGATGATTTGAATGGATATTATCATGGGTTTTATCTTATCATTGAATGGATAATTTTGTTTTGTTGAATGTTGATTTTGATGGAATGTTTGGTGGAGCTAGTGGTAAAACAATTTATTTGTCTAGATTTTGGATAGTGGTATGATGGTGGAAAGAGGATTTGGCAGTGGATGTGATTTTTGAATGTTATTGTTTGATTATGATATTTGATGGAATCATTGATGAGTTTGCATGATTTACTACTTCCTATTATGCTTGGTTTGTGGATACGATAATTGGATTGGTATGAATAGTGGAGGTAGTGGATATTGCTTTATTTTTGTTGATGATTGGTTTGTGGAAAGCCAGTGGAAATGAGAACTTAATTGGCTTGTTTATGCTCAATAGTTTGGTGGTGTTTGTGTTGATTTTTTGTAGGTACAAATAAGGCATGGGAGAGCGGTTTGATCGTGTCTACCGATGGGTAACGCTTTCTTTCATTTCTTTTTCCAATTAGCTTCATTACAATTGTTTCATGGCATGTAGATTGTTGTTAGTTTGTTGTGTGCTTGTTTGTGTGTGTGTGATGAACCCAAACAAGAACTTGAGGTTTGAATCATGATTTAGTTAGTAAGCTTGATATTTACCTTAATAAATGATGGGGCGGAATCTAGTTGTCAAGGCATGCTTTAGTTGAATTTTGAATTGCCGAGTTTTGTGTGTGGTTAATGCATAGGACTTGACAAAAAGCTGTGAGGTTTGAGCCATGATATTGTCATATCGTATTGTTTGTGAGTGGCGAGATTGAGAGCACAAGATCTAGAACTTGCATATATTCTCTATCTATTTGGCATGAGTTTGGTAACTAAAAAATGATATTAGGCCATCGATTCTTAGTCCTATCTTTCACTCCGGGAGTATAAGGTGGTTGTTACCATAATTTTGCCTTTCATATCTTTGACCCCCGTGATTGTGCTTTAATGGTGAATTTCCTTTGAACTATTAGGACAAAAATTTGGGGGAATGAGTATATGAGGGTGAATACGGTGATGAGAGCTGGGATGGGAGTTGTTTGGTATCTTTGATTTGCAATTGATGAGACATGGAAGGTATGAAATTAAGGGTTGAAGTGAATCCTAGGAAAAATGGAGCACCAACAAAAATTTTGGGTGCTTGAGAAAAAAAGAGAAGGAAAAAAAAAGAGAAGAAAGAGAGGCACCATGAAATAAATGAATGATGGTGTTAGAAAAATATGAAAAAGAAAAAGAAAAGAAAAAAAAGGGGAGAAAAATGTTTTGAAGTGGATTGAAGAGAATAAGTTTGGGGGTTTTGGGAAACGGAGAAGTAGTCACTTTTAGGCCAAAATCACCTACCTTTTAGTGAGCCACGTTATAACCGAAAACAAAGACCTTTTTTATTTTAGGAGCCTACTCATTGTAGTATAGTGGTGAGAATAGTTTCAAGCCTATGGAAATTGTGCTCGATATCTTGTGAATTAGTGAAATCTCATCAACCCCTAAACACGTAAGGGAGTGCTTTTATTTCTTTATCCAAAATTGATGAGTGGTTCAAGTCGTTAGCATTAACCGTGTCACAAAGTTAGGTGATAATCTAGATTGATTAGGGCATGCCAAGATAATCAAGATAAGCTATGAGGTTGTTTCATGAGGTTCATGGATTGCTTTATTTTGTTTTGATTGAGGACAATAAAAGTTTCAAGTTTTGGGGATTATGATATGCGTGTAAAATGACATAATTTTCGATGTGTGAGAGTGCATGTTTGTAGCCATTTTACCCTCATATCATATGTTTTTGTTGTTCATTCGTTGTGTTTTCGTGTTTTTGTGTTTGGAATGTTGTAGGATGAGTTTCGAGCATAAAAGAGCATTTTTGGTGGAGTCTTGGAGGCAAATCGCACGAGTTTGGAGTTTGGATGTGTCGACCGGCTGAACAGAGCAGGACCGACCGAGCCAAGCCGGACAGAGAGCTCGACCAGCCAAGCTGAGCCGGCTCGACCGATCCATGCCAACAGAGAGCAGGCTCAGTCGATCCAGAGCAGGTCTCCCAGCAATTTGGCGGTTTCCAGCTTCGACTGGGCGAGCCATACTTCGACCGGGCGATCTGAGGCCCTGTTAGTTTGTTTATAAAAGGGGAATTTTCAAACTTTAAGAGAACTTTTGGTCAAATTTCCAATAACCGTCACGAGAATTCTCTCTAGATCCATCCCCAAATCATTCCCAATCCACATTCGAGGAGATCTAAGCCACATTCCTCCAATTTGGTGAAAATCAAGGAAGAAAGGGATGTAGATTGAGTTCAAGGAAGGAAATTGGGGAAGATCACACTTTGACCTAGCAATTTTGTTATGGATTCTATCACTTTTCTTATTGATTTGTACACAATGGAAGGTATGAGGAACTAAATTCATATGTGAGTGTTGTTTGAATGGATATTGTGTTGGATTGATATTGAATTTGATTGCTTACTTCCCGTAGAGAGCTTAAATTGCACTAGATCTTGTTCCTTACCTCTTAGGTGTAAGTAATTGCCATCTTAGGAGGTAGTTGACGTGAACGCTGCAGCCAACACGCGGGCAGAATCATCCTGAATAGGGTAGATTCATACGATTTTAGCTCCAATCCTTGTGCGGTACTAGGTTGTAGGGCAATAATTGACGTTCTATTTGGAGTGGTCTAGGGCTTAATAACGTAGCTGTTTGCGAGCCTTAGCATCATCAGCCGTTAGCTCGCCGTGACAAGGGGTTAATGAGTGTAGGGTCGATTGCTCAATCTCCTAGGGATTAAAAAATAGGTTTACAACATGATTTGATTCAATTTGACACAATTGATGCTCACTCAACACTCACTCTATTCTCATTGTTGAACTTGACACTTTAATCTACCTAAACTAAGTTAATTGATTGATTTAGTTTTGAAGTTACATCGAAAATGTTTTGATTGTTGCTATATTACATTTATGCAAAGTTTGGTTATGATTTTGCTTGGTTAGATAAACTCTCAACAACTTGTGCTTGCCTAGCTATAAGTTCCTTCAAATGAGTAAATGATGTTCATTAGAGAGAATTGAAAGAACCTGGATTTATAAATTTAACGTGATAAAGTGTTGCAATTTTCGCCGTCATCTCATAGAGGGATCCAACTACGTGATGTCTACCAGACTTTCATATTCCTCAAATAGAGCATCCTGGTCTGCTTGCCTTCGTTCTGCTTCAATTTTCTCCTCCGTGAGTGGAATAGCAGTTGGCAGAATAGCTCTTTCTTGGTAGGACTTTTCTTTATCTGAGATCCGTTCTTTGGGGTCGACATTGCTCTTCCCTTTTGGAACAAGTGGCTCTTTGAAGTCCTTTGCTGCCTGTTGCTTCTTGGTGGGCAGTATGTAGTCGGTAGGTATCAAATCTTCACCACGACAGCGTTTCCCCTTGGATATAATGCCCTCAAGAAAATGACTTATCTTGAGTCCAAAACCTATATCATGGATGAACGTATGATCCGTCCTTATATTCAAGTTTTTGCAGAAATGAGTTAGCCACTTGGTGTAGATGAACTTTGCGTAATTTCCAGGGACTTGATCATCAATCTCCATCATCACATCAAACTTCTTGGCATTTAGTTCTGAAATTGAATTAACCTCGCCTACCAGCATCCTTATGACAATTTGTGCTAGGATTTTCATAGGTTCTTCTAGTGATCTCAACGGTGCCGATGGTTTCCATTCGTATGTTGATCACTGTTATTTCTAACAGATTAATTATAGAAACAGTGGCAAATAAATTTGTAAACCCTAAGGTTATCGATCCAGGGGAATTGTGTGGGGAAATTATCCTATGTACTAATTATGATCCTAAGATTCATTGTTTGAAGGATCCAAAATCAGGGTTTTATAAAAGTAAAGATGACAATGCTGAAAATTAAAGTAGTTTTGAAAGCAATTTTAAAAGAACACAGATTCTAGGGAAGTATTCTTATTATGGATAACATGTAGGAATCAACTAATTTAACAGGTGGAATACTGCAACAATGCTATATTTCCTTGTTTGGCAAATATAACCTAGATTACTAATTAGTGACTATCTCCGCTCAGTCTCAAAGTACACCAAATTAGTCAATCTGATAAGCAAATCAGTTCAATTCCTACAGTCTAGTACATCTGTTTGGATAGTGTAGATTGTATCATGCAGTCCTATTCCCACTATTAATATTCACTTCTCGGTCCTTCTATCAATAGCTAGACATCTAAATTAATCGTCACCTCTCGGTCCTTGAATTAAATTAGAATTATAAAATAAACACAGGAATCATGAACCTAATTAATTAATCCTAACATGCATCCATAATAATGTCAACCCCTAGAACCCGCTAGGGTTTCTAGCCACTCATCACAGATAGAAATCCAAAAGAAAACATATTAAATTGCATAAACATAAAGAAATTACTAGAAAATAAAAGGGTTTTGTGTTTCCCAAGTCTCCAAACTCTCAAAACCAAATTGTAGAATGAAAAATAAGAAAAGGAATGCTGAAAAATCGAATTTACATAGGTATTTATAGAGGTGGATATGTATCCTATCAAATCTAGGGCTAAAGATATGAATAAATCCGATTTTTATCAGATTTACGCTCCAGCAGACTCGCTCGCGTCGATCGTGGCTGATCCACGTCGATCGGCGTGGCTTCCTGGTCGGCATCGATCGATGCTAATTGGCGTCTGTCGACGCAGCTTCTCGCCCCTTCTGCGCGGTCTCACGATTTTGGCCATAACTTCCTCCTCCGAACTCTAATTGACCCGATTCCAGTTGCGTTGGAGAGCTAACTCAAAGCATCATCCAATGCCATGTTCCAATAGCCCGAATTCCTCTTCTGGAAGAAATCTTCACTGCTACTCTTACACGTCACTGCTTTCGGAACGGCTTTCTCGTGAACTTAGGCCTAAAACCCTACAAAAAACACCAAAATGCGCATAATACCACCTAATATAGACTCATGCATAGAATATATATATAAACTCAATAAAAATTCATAAAATAGTAGAAAATAATATAGATAAGCGAGTAAAATAATGAGCTTATCATCTGTGAATGTATCTGTCTTTCACCTCCGCCATCGTTTCTGCATCTCTTCTTCATTATTGATTTTGAAGTTGGCAACATCTTCTCCTCCTGCTCGTAGGCCATAATTCTCTGCTAACACCTCTAGGCTCATTACTATCATCGTGCCCAAGACACTCATGGTGAAGAATTTCTCACTTTCATCAATCACGGCACGGGCAAAGAATTCTGCAACTATGTGTGGCTGGAACTTGAGAGGTTCTGCAAACAAGTATTTTAGAAGGTCTTCTCGATCGAGTTTGCCGATGAGTCTGTTGTAGTAGTGCTTTCTAAACAGTGGCTCGTAGAATATCTTGTCTTTTTTCACTTGAGTCGCACTCCTCTATTCAATAGTGAGTTCATCTTGTTCTTTTTCGTGAGCAATGGCCACCAAGCAATTGTAAGAAAATGATTCATTAATCTGCTCCTTCTTGAATACACCTATGAACGTTGGCTGGAATTGTTCAGGTTCTCCTGGTATGCATGGCCTTCCGGAGGATTCGACAGGGGGACTGGAACGGTTGGATGATTCCACCATTGATAATTTTTCTGAGCTCAAAGGGATGTAGAGTGGAGGAAAAAATTGAAATCAGAAGTATAGGGAGTAATAGGGTTTAGAAATCCCAAATAAATCTTCCTTTATATGATTGTGAGCAATCAGCTTCGTGTAAGCGATTGGATCTCCCTTATGATCTGGATGAATCGATGGTTGGGCAGTTGGTGATGGTTCTCCTTAGGTCCCATGATGATGGAAGGTTGTGAGTGGCTGACGTGGGTTCTGCTTATTTGTCGCCGCCCTATGTTGTAGTCACCTTTTTAATTAATGTAGACTCCACAGCTGCTATGTCAATCAGATAATCCCGCCTTTCGAGCAAATTTAAATGATTATCTCTCTTTTGTCTACTGGGCCGAATTCAGCATGCAAAAAGTCATTTTGCTGAGAGTTTTACATCCAGCAATCAGTAGGCCCATGCTGAGAGCTTGGACTCAGCATATGATTAATTTTTTATCCTTTGAGATTTCTGAATACTATAGATCACAGAAGTTTGCTGAGAGCTTGGACTCAGCATTAAACTTATAATCTAATGGGATCTTAGTATTCCTTAGACCTTTGATATCTGCTGAGAGCTTGCACTCAGCATTTAATTCAAATTCTCCTAAGGTCTTGGCATTCCGTAGATGATAGACATCTTCTGAGAGCTTGGACTCAGCAGTCAATCTTGAATATGCTAAGATTTCATACTTAGCCATCTACGGGCATCTGTTGAGAGCTGCAACTCAGCAGTCTTTGGGGTTCTACCGAGAGCTTGGACTCAGTAGACAAATCAGACTCTTAAACATTTTGACCTTTTAAAGGTCAAAGAGTCTCTTTACTAAGAGCTTGGACTCATTAACCTTCTTTCCGGTTTTGTGTGCTATGTCGGATATAGCACACAATATCACATTGCAGAGAGCTTGGACTCAGCAATCACCAGATATCTGCTAAAAGCTTGGATTCACCAGTAATTTCATACTCTTTTTTAAATCCTTGAATCTTGTAAGTTCAAAGAGTCTTTACTGAGAGCTCGAACTCAGTTTTCGTCGAGAATCTGCTGAGAGCTTGGACTCAGCATTCAGCAGAGAGTTTTTGCTTGATAAAAATCTATCATTTCAACCATCAACCGCTCTGCTTCTCACTTTGTTTTTGGAGAAACACCTTTGGAATTCGTATCTTCTTATATTCCTTTAAATCTTTGAATTTTTAACCAAGGAAATCATAAGTACTTTAGATAGGATTCAATTTACACAAGGAATGTAATGATCTGGCATTTTGTTTTAGGCAGTTATTATTTTGAGACAACAGCGTATTGTCATCAAAACGAGCATATTCTTTTATTGATATCATTGATTTACAAGAGTTACACTTTGCAAAGTATAATACTACAAGTTACAATGATCAATTCTTCGTCAGACTTCTCCAAATAACGCCTTTGCTAGATCTGCTCCTTCTTTGTCTCCTCCCTGAGCTCGTTGCTGCAAGTCACCCCATTTGCGCAGCAATGTCTTGTTAGCTGAGAAATGTATGTTTGCAAGTTCGTCTTCTACCTCCTCGAACTTGTATGCTGACATTTCTTTGGCATTAGCCTTCTTTTTTCATGTGGACAATCCAGCACATATGAAGGAAATCCGAATCCAGTAGATCTCGTCTTCTACTCAGACCGGTACTCTTGTCCACATTTCTTATCAGCACCTAGTGCCTATAAATGTTTCCTACTTTTTTGGATGGGTAACATCTGCAACACCTACATGCTCGCACTTAGCCATGGATGCCAAGAAGATGAATTTGAGTTGCATCTATTCCATCAACAGGCCTTTCCTCCATCTCTTCTTCGTCTCCATTTTTCAAACTCTTGCCCTAGAAGAAGAGATTAGGAAGAAGTAATTTGGGAACCCTCACCCAAAGATGTTCCAAACCATGTGACTAAGGATTATCCATCCTCAGACCCACCTGACAAGCTTATATTTCTCCAACGGTAAAGTTATCATGGCCTGACAGGATGGATCTCCTGTCTCCATCTGGTTCTAATATCAGAAATCCTATTGTCAGCGGTAAACCGAGAATTGAGAGAATCTTCTTAGATGTGATCTGTGTGAAGATTAATACTCTTCATCTCAATTTAGAGACTTCCAAGTCACGTTGCTTTAACATATCTTGTAGGTATTTTGGTTAGATGGTAAAGGACAATATTTTTGTTTTTCTCGAGCAACAGTGTTTAATCGGAAGGGATGAAAGGCACGTAATGGGTTTGATTTTCAGAGGCTTGGCTATGATCTCCTAAGCAAAAGAACCTCCCTTTAAATAGGCGTACCTGTCCTTGAGATTTGTTCGTAACTCATCTGCATTGGGAACCGACGATTTTGGCAATACTTTACACATGGCCATTCAAGACGCCATTTCTAGAACTGAATCATCTCGAGCCTTAAGCGAAATATTCAGCAATGATAGCGAATATTGATCATGTCCTCATTAATTTACTCCATTAATAAGGTTTGTAACTATTTCGTCAGCTGAGATATCCCGATTTTGATTCCACATATTTGATCAATTTCCTATGATTGATTCAGCAGTCTTCTCCGTATGCTGAGAGCTGGGACTCAGCATTCTCTTATCACGTCTGCTGGAAAATAATCTTCAGTAACTAGTTGATAAATCTGCTGAGAGCTGGGACTCAGCAATCTGAATATACATTTCTGCAATTTGCTGGAGAGTGTGAGCTTGGACACACTCTATTCTGCATCATCTCCAAGAAATACAAGAACATAATAAGAGCTTGGACTCATTCTTCCACAACCTCGTCGAATTCCAATAAACTAAGCTTAAGGCAGAGCTATTTAAAGCTGCTTTTTGCTAGAGGTTTGGTGAATATGTCTGCTAGTTGATCTTCTGTCCTGATATACTCCACGAAAATATTTGTTGATCCTAGATATAAGTATGTATGATGTGCAACAGAAGTATAAAGACAGTTATTCGCACTTTAAATACGCAGGCAGTTCAGTTTCAACTTAACTCAGTTTCTAAGTTACAGTTTTTTAAAACGACAGTTTTGATTAGCCAGCAGGTTAGGTTACCAATTAACAGTTATGAACAGTCAACAGTTATAGTCTTCAACACTTTTCTGACAAGTGTTGAAGGTTTCAAAGCACAATTGAAAACTGTATGATATGTAAGTAAGTAAAACTCTAAATGACACAGGATATTTATAGTGGTTCGGAGCCTTAAGTCCTACGTCCACTCTTCAGAAATTGATCTGGTAATTCACAAAGCAATGAAGATACAATCCTCACAATCTATAGCCAAATGCTTTAGAAGCCACCGTCCACAGCTAAATGGATCACTCGCCCAGGCTGTTGTTCTTCACTCCTTCTTCAGTTCCTCGAAGCCAGGTATCACCTCGAAGTCTCCTCAAAACTGACAGTCATCAGAAATGGATTGAGGACAAACCTCCCTTCTCCTTCTCCGGTGGGTGGATGGTTCAGTTCTTCCCAGAACGTATGTTGGTTGGCAGTTGCACATGATAACCTTTTTTTCCTTAGAAAATCAGGCTGTTGTGTTCTCACTTGAAAAGTAAGAACACCAAGAGAGTAGATTAAGTCGAAGAACGTAATCCTCGTGTACACAAGGTTACACGAAAAATCTCAAAAGATTCCTTAAGCAATAATGCCTCGTGTTCAATAAACGAACCTCGGAAATATTGTTGTTTGGTTGAGATCTTTCAATGTGTTAGACTTTTAAATTTGGTTGGTTTTCAGATGCTTGATCCTTTTTTTTTATTGTCTCTGATCCTCCAGCTATTTATAGTTGGATATTTGAAAATAGCCGGTAGAGACATTTTGAAGGATGTTCAATCAGTGACCATCCTTCTTTGTAAAGTAGACCAGCTCCCCTGCCTTTTCTGAACCACTGCGATGCTTTTTGCAGGGCGGTTTGTACTTGATGTGTCAGACGCCGAACAACATTGTACATCAGTCTTAACTGAGTGTTTCTATGGACTACTTTAATGTTCTTTTATGACTGGTCGGCATCTTGCTGTTCATGTATTCCTTTGACGTGAAACTGTCCTGACCCGAAACTGTAATGTATTCCTTTGACGTGAAACTGTAAGTGCCTCTCGATAGTTTCTTTATGAAAATTGTGTCCATAGTTTTCTTTGATATGAAATCCCTGACAAATTTCTCGTTTGGACGACTTGCTTTTCAAAAACTGTTCCACAGTTTTTGATAGTTCACTTCTCCTAGACTATTAGAACTCGACTATCCTATACAAGGATTACATGAGGTAATAACTCTAAGGCCTAGACTTTAGTACTCAGTTTAGACACATCAAAATATCAATTTTAAAGTGGGATTTCTACATCAACACCTAACAATTTTCCCATTTTTGATGTTGTCAAAACTATACCTCTAAGTCTATCTAAGTCGGTAAGAAGATGAAGTTGATCTGAGTTTACAAGGTATGTCAATCAAATTAGAGCAATAGGAGAAGGGATTGTTGATCACACTGGAATATGTGAATTCAGCCAGTCAAGAATCACGGTAAGAGACAATGAGTAGTTGTCTTCAAACCAACAGTTTTTTAATTTTCACTATATATGTTCGATTACAAGTACATGAAAAGTTTTAAAACTGCGGTAACAAAAGATGACACAAAAAAATAATTCAAAATTGATAGAGCTACTCCTTTTGCTTGCTACTGCTTTTGCTTGTCTTGATCCTTGTCCTTCTCCTTATCTTAATTCGAGGAATCTGCATTGTTTGACTTTGAGGAGGTCGCGGCGGAAGTGGAGGATCCAGCTTGCGTTTTAAGAGTTGTGGCCACTTCCATGAAAATTTTCAACTCTTGCTCTCTAGAAGCCCTAATTGCTTCTAATTCCATTCTTATCTCATCATCACGCAATCTCTGTTCTTCTTCTCGTCTTCTCTGCTCCTCTTCTCATCTCTCTATCATATTCAACTGCAGCTTCATATCTTCTTCTCTTCTCTCTTCCCCCATTTTGACAAAATCAAAAGTAGTAGGTGAGGTGTAGCTACAAAGATGGGATAGGGAGACATTGTTCCTTCAAATGCAACTAGTGCTCTAGAGTCACCGCCAGTGTGACTCTGATATGTAGCACTACTTGGCTCTGGTTGATGGTGAGCTCTGCTGTTTGCTTCCTCTCCATCTTTTTACTTTGCTATTGCTGTTGCTGCATTTCTTGCCTTTTCAGCAGTGTCCTCTTCTTCCTTTATAATGGCTTCAGCAGCTGCTGCTTTTGCCTCTTTTCTTCTCAATTCAGCTGCTGCTTTTTCTATTTGCTTTATCTTAAGCTCAGCAGCTTCCTCTTCTTCTCGTTTCTTATGTTCTGCCTCAATTCTCTTTTGCTCAGCTTTGCGGTTTAATCTTTGAAAATATTCTTCTTCCTTGCGAATCTTCTGAGCTTTCGTGACCGAATATTCTTCAGCAATTTTTATTCAAAATAACCGTTGAATATGCTTTTGGAGAAACAATTTCGTTTGTTGTTGACGAACAAGCTCGACAGCTTTCTCGGCAGTTTCTGCAAGAGATATTGCTTGTGAGAGTATGATCGCTTGAGCCAAGGTCTCTTCATCTTCTTTCCTGAGATTCTCTTCCTCTTCTTTTCTCAATCTCTCAAGCTCCATTTCTTCTTCCTTTTCTCTTCTCAATCTCTGAAGCTCCTTTGCTTTTTCATCCTCAAGCTCTAAAAGAACTATTTAGATCTCATTTGTCTTTGTATTGAGCCAAATTTGAAGATTTTGTACCTTTACAAGAGTAGCATGATTCTTATCAATTCTTCGGAGAATAGACTCGAGATATGTTTCATCTACTGCTTATGTGGCAGGTTCTGAAAGACGCAATCTACTAGCAATAATTTCTCGCAATGGATGTTGTGTAGGGATTCGTGAACTGAAAAACTAAATTCGTTAGCCGAGATAGTTAATTGGAATATCAAAATAAATTGCTATGCCTATGATTATTCCTAACATGCTCCTATTGATTATGCATAAGGGGGTTTATGCGGAATAACTGGATTGTAGAAACCTAAAGAACGAGTGCGCAGAGATTTGATCTTAATCTTTTTTCCCGCGCAAAAAGATTTATTCCTGACAGATGAAAGGAATTAAATCTAGAAAATTAAATAATAATTTTCAAAAACAAGAGGAAAGAAGAAAGAACACGATCCTCCTGATCTGATCTTTTGATTTGTATCCCAACTCCAATCCGAATATCTGGTGATGATTCCCTTCTGATTCCTTGCCCGATTGAGAAGCAGGGTTTCCTCCTCATTTCTCAAATCTAGTCGATCACCACAGCTCCCAAAATACTGGTTTGTTGTGCTGCAACATACGATCTTTTGGTGTGTTGTGATCTTAGAAACTGAGACCTATTTATAGGAAAATTCTAGACTTCTATTGGGCCTGAGCTTTCATGGGCCAGACCAGGGACGAGAATGCAAATAGCAAATAAGGCCTATCAATTAATTAATTATCATATTCAACCCTGAATATAATTAATAAATTAATATTGATTCATTCCACCAGAGAATCAATACTGTCCTACCTATTTGCTACTACGTTTTGAGGTACGGGTTGCATGGGCTCGGTTTATCCCCACATTTAAGGTTACAGACATTCGTTAATTTATTTAAGCTCTGACAAGCTATTTAATTAATTAACATCTTATATTCCTGAGCCAATCCACTCAACCCTTTTCAGTTATGCTTGAACTTAATCAGCCTGCAGGACATTAGCATAACGAACCTTTTGAGCTGCTCAAGGAATGTCACCATCCTATACTGGATGTGGTTACCTAGTTCCAGTACCAGACAATCATACACAGAATGCTATCACACAAAATAAAGATATACAGACTCAACCAGGGCCTTTCACTGCAACTCAAAGTGATACACAATCTGTATATACTTTTGTACCTTCATTTAGATTTAGGATTTCATCAAGCCAAAGACATCTATATTTTTTTAATATCAGATAAAAGAATTGATCGCAACTTAGGTCCTTATCAATGTGTGCCCCACACCAGCATACCAAGCCATCCAAGATAAGATGCTTATTATCGCGTATGCTGTAGCCTACACCGACAGTTTATCCTGGAATTATCTCAACTGTGATATCTATTTATATCTTGCTAGGTCAAACGATCTATATGATCTTCCATGATCTACTACACATCGTATGATCTCCCTATCGACAAGATAAGAGGATAAGAGCGTTTGCGATACATGTTTGTTAATTCAGACAGGAGATAAACGTACAATATATATGATCCAAGTATATTAACCAATCGACCTTGTACATAATATACCAATCATAGTGCTTTCAGTATATAAATCTATCAATCTCCCACTTATACTCAAAGCATTATACAGGTGTTTTCCAGAGTATAACGCGTCTATACTAATCTAGCTATTACATAAATCATTCTACGTGGCTGGCTTTGCCCTCAGCCCAAGTTACGTACCTGCATCTCGTAGACCTTCTGAGGCAGAGCTTTTGTGAATGGATCTGCTAGATTATCTTTTGTATCAATCTTCTCTAATAGCACATCACCCCTTGCTACGATTTCTCGTATAATATTGTACTTCATTTCAATGTGTTTTTGTTGCTTTGTGAGTTCGTGGTTCATTTGAATTAGCCACAGCTCCCGAATTATAACAATATACCGTGATAGTCTTGGGCAACTTAGGAATCAAGTCCAACTCCAGAAGGATGTTTCGAAACCATACTGCTTCTTTCAAAGCTTTAGAAGCTGCAACATACTCTACTTCCATGGTGAAGCCAGCAATGCACTTCTGCTTTGAACTCCTCCATGATATGTTTCCACCACCCAATGTAAACACATAACCAGAGGTCGACTTCTTTTTGTCTCGGTCTTCCTGGAAATCCGAATCCGTATAACCCACAGGGCACAACTCCTCACACTGATAGATGAGGCAATAGTCTCTAGTCCTTTTCAAGTATTTAAGTATGTGTTTTACCGCGGTCCAATGCGCCTGTCCAGGGTTAGACTGATATCTTGCTACCATGCCTACAGCAAAGCAGATATCTGTCCTCATGCATAGCATTGCATACATGAGACTCCCTACGGACGATGTATACGGCACGTTGCTCATCTCATCAATCTCCCTTTGTGTCACCGGACACTGATCATTGGAAAGATGTATGCCATGTTTGAAGGGTAACAGACCTTTCTTGGCAGTTTGCTTGCTGAAACGGGCAATCACAGTATCCACATATGACGCATGAGACAAGGTCAGCATCCTCTTATTACGCTCCCGTAATACTTTTACCCCTAGGATGTATCCTGTTTCCTCAAGGTCCTTCATATGAAACTGTTCGGATAACCACCCCTTTATGCCCGACAATACTCCAACATTGTTGCCAAATAGGAGAATATCATCTACATAAAGTGCAAGGAACACCATGCTTCCGCTGACACATAGACGGTACACGCAACTCTCGTTAAAACATTGTGATAATCCATAGGATTTAATCACTTCATCAAAACATAGATTCCATGACCGTGAAGCTTGTTTAAGTCCATACAGTGACTTCTTGAGCTTCCAAACCAAATGTTCTTCGCCCTTCTGCACATAACCTTCTGGCTGTTGCATATAGATGTCCCAACCTTCTTCAAGGTACTCGTTTAGAAATGCGGTTTTGACATCCATATGCGAAATCTCTAGGTCCATATGTGCTACTATGGCTAGGAGTATTTGAATGGACTTAAGCATGGCTACCAGTGAGAAGGTCTCATCATAGTCTACACCTTCTTTCTGACAATAATCCTTCGCCACCAGCCTTTCTTTGAAAGTTGTAATTTCACCATTCGCTCCTTTCTTTCTTTTGTATACCCATTTTCACCCTATGGCTCGATTGCCATCTGACAAATCAGTTTTATGGTGTACATCCAGAACCGTAATCGATTCTATTTTTGAATCCATGGTGATCAGCCATTTGTCCACATCTTTATCAGATACTGCCTCATCGTACGTCCAGGGGTCGGTATCATCTAGTCCGCTTTCCGGGATCAAGTCAGAAGACTCTCCCATGAACATGTACCTTTCTAGTTGGTGGACAACCCTCTCACTGCGACGAGGTATCTGAGCCGTGTCAGTAGTTGGCACAGTATTCGTTGGTCCCATACCTCGCATTAATGGCAGTGTTGGTATTTCCTCACCTATTACAGGTGGTTTTACCAATACACTGGGCTTTCCTGATGGAATCGCTTCCTTATCCTCAAGCTCGTGGAAGATAATTTCACTCTTGGATCTGTGGTCTCTTGCATTTTCGTCCTCCAAGAATCTTGCATTGGTACTGACAACCACTTTCTGATTCTCAGGACAATAAAAGTAACCACCTTTCGTTTGCCTGGGATATCCTACAAACAGCATCAACGTACACCTACTTTCAAACTTATCAAGTTCCTTTGTCAACACATATGCTGGACAACCCCAAACCCTCACTCTGTTTAAACTTGGCTTTCGCCCATACCAGAGTTCCAGAGGTGTTTTAGGAACTGATTTAGAAGGTACAAGGTTAAGCAAATAGGCCGCTGTCTCCAAGGCATATCCACAAAATGAAATCGGCAAGCTTGCATAACTCATCATTGACCTTACCATTTCCAAAAGAGTCCTATTTCTCCTTTCTGCTACACCGTTTTGTTGAGGGGTTCCTGGTGCAGTCCACTGGGATGTAATCCCGTTATCTGATAGGTACTGCAAGAACTCGTTACTGAGGTATTCTCCACCACGATCCGATCGTAGTGTTTGATAGTCTTGCCTAACTTCTTTTCTACCGCAATCTTAAACTCTTTGAATTTCTCAAAGCATTTAGACTTGTAGCGAAGCAGATAGACATATCCAAATCTTGAGTAATCGTCAATGAATGTGGTGAAGTACTCATAACCTCCACGAGCTTGCGTGGACATTGGTCCACATAAGTCAGAGTGGATCAATTCTAACGCATCCTCTGCTCGAGACTGACTTGCCTTAAAAGGCTTGGTCGTCATCTTTCCCTCTATACAGAATTCAAAGATTTGATGCTGTACCACTTGAAAATAATCCAAGAGTCCATCGCATGCTAATCTTTTAATCGTCTTTAGATTGATGTGACCTAGTCTCAAGTGCCAAAGATATGTTTGATCCTCATCGGAATAAAACTTTCTCTTTAAATGATTATTATTATTGGATGAGTTTGCAACATTCACGGAAGATTTATGCATACAATCAATGATATAGAGACAGTAAATCAGTTTGCCACGACAGATAACACCGTTATTCCTAATGATAGAAACTCCACTATCAAAAGTAACTGAATATCCATCAATAAACAACTTCGAAACTGAAATTTAGTTCCGCCGAAAAAACCGGCACATATAAAACATCTCTCAAAATTAAAACATTGTCTTCAATGCATAAAGTAAGATCTCCAATGGCTACTACTGAGACTCGCTCTCCGCTGCCCGTTGAGATGGTAATCTCGTCATGCATCAGCTGCCTTGTCGGCCTGAACCCCTGCAAAGTATAACAAATATGATCAGTAGCTCCAGTAGCCACTACCCAAGAATGGGTAGAAATTGATGCTAAACATGTTTCCGTTATAAATGCACATGATGTACCTTGTCTACCCGTGCTAGGCACTAGACAATCTACTTCACTTCGCTTGCGTTTGCATGGCCTAGTGATGGCTTTAGCCTTATCTTCTTCATCTAACCTTTTAAGCATTTACTTTACTTCAGCAACTGCCTTGTAGAGAGCTGACAAAGTTGGAGCAAACTCAAATGCTATCATGTCACGTTCCTCTCTCAATAGGCCCCTGAGTAACTCATGAAGAGGAAACTCACGCCTAGCAGCAAGGAACTTGATGAAATCATTATAATAATCAGATAGAGAGTGCAGGACAATCTTTATTTCTCCCCGCATATTGATTCATCCACCTCTATTTCTGTACTTTTTTTATGATTTTCATCATATTGATGAAGTGCAAAGCCAACGAACTGTAGGGTTTTCCCGTGAACCGAATAACCAAAACCAATTTTGAACCGGATCGATTTATGGATATTGTGCACAATTAAATATACAATAAAACCTAGCATGCTCATATGAATTTAATTCTCAGATTGTGGATTGAGGGATTACCGTAACTCCGTAGTCTCTGTAACGATCTTTTGCGTTTGAACTTCCACTTTAATTCAACCACGCAATTCGATTTTTATCTGCGGAAGTAGAAATTAGAAATCTAATTTCTAGAATAAAAATTGAAATAAAGAAACAAAAGAAATCTGTTGTTCTCCAGATTAGATCTTCAGATCTGTATCCCGGTGCGTTCAGATCTGCTATTGGTGAGGACTCCACAGATCTGTGCTTTGAGCAGGACCGAAATTAGAAAATTCTCCTCCTTTCTTCTCCAGAAAAAACGTCGCCCCTCTCTCTCTCTAGGTTTAGGGTTTTTCAACTGTCAATCAACTTATGAGCGAGAGCTGTCTATTTATAGACCTAGGGTTGTAAACCCTAATGGGCTCCTGGGCTCAATTCAGCACACTTTCCTTGGGCCAGACCTAGGACCTAATGCAAATAATAAAGTGGGCCTATAAATTAATTAATTTATAATAATTCTTTTTCACCACAGAATTAATACTGACCTACCCCTTTATTACCACGTTATAAGAACGGGCTGCATTAATTGAGAATCCCCGTATTTAAGGTTACCGGATATTCATTAATTAATCGGAACCTCTGACAAGCTCTAACTACAATTAATTAATATCTTATAATTCCTGAGTAGTACCACTCAATCCTTATCACTCGTGTCTGAACTTAATCAGCCTACAGGACTTTGGCAAGATGAATGTTAATAAGCTCCTCAGGGAATGTCCTCATCCTATTACTCGGATATGGTTACCTAAACCCAGTCTCAAGCGGTACTACACGAACTGATTTTACCCAAGACGCGGATATACGAGCACGTTACTTAGGCTCTCCACCAATAGATGGATCAGCAAGATTGTCAGCAGTGTTAATCTTCTTAATTTGCACATCGCCCCTCGATACGATTTCTCGTATTATATGGTACTTTCTCTCTATGTGTTTGCTTGCCCTGTGAGACCGCGGTTCCTTTGAGTTTGCCACTGCACCAGAGTTATCACAATAAATTGTGATGCTCCTGGGCAAACTCGGGATCACGCCCAACTGTAAAAGGTAGTTCCTGAGCCATACCCCCTCTTTCGAGGCGTCGGAGGCGGCGACATATTCCGCCTCCATGGTGGAGTCAGCAATGCATTTCTGCTTTGAGCTCCTCCAAGATACAGCTCCACCTCCCAGGGTAAACACATATCTAGAGGTCAATTTCTTCTCATCCTGGTCCCCTTGGAAATCCGAGTCTGTATAACCCACAGGGCACAAATCCTCACTTTGATAAACTAGGCCGTAATTCCTAGTTCTCTTCAAATACTTGAGGATGTGCTTTACAGCAGTCTAGTGCGCCTGTCCAGGGTTAGAATCATATATTTCTACCATGCCAACGGCATAACAGATATCTGGCCTGGTACACAGCATCGCATACATGAGGTTACCCACCGCCGAAGCGTATGGTACAGGACTCATCTCGACTTTCTCCTGCTGTGTCTAAAGACACTGCCCACTAAAAAGATGAACGCCATGTTTGAAAGGCAGCAAACCTTTCTTGACGAGTTGCATGCTGAACCGGGCTATCACTGTATCCACATAGGATGCCAGGGATAAGCTCAACATTCTTCTTCTACGATCTCGTAAGAACTTAATCCCAAAATTGTAGCCAGCTTCACCCAGATCCTTTATTTGGAACTGTTCAAATAACCAAACCTTTATTTCCGACATCACTCCCTCGTTGTTTCCAAATAGGAGTATGTCTTCAACGTATAGTGCAAGGAAGACCACGCTCCCACTGACACAAAGTCGGTAAACACAACTTTCGTTTTCCAACTGTGCAAATCCATAGGATTTAATCACATCATTGAAACGCAAGTTCCACGACCTTGAAGCTTGCTTAAGTCCATACAAGGTCTTCCTAAGCTTCCAGACAAGATGTTCTTCGCCTTTGCTTATGTAACCCTCGGGTTGCTGCATATAGATGTCCCTACCTTCTTCAAGGTAACTGTTTAGAAAAGCGGTTTTAACATCCATCTGCCAGATCTCGAGGTCCATAAGCGCAGCTATGGCAAGGAGTATCCGGATGGATTTGAGCATGGCTACGGGTGAAAAGGTTTCCTCATAGTCAATGCCCTCTTTCTGACTATAACCCTTTGCCACTAGCCTGGCTTTAAAAGCCGTGATCTTTCCATCCGCCCCTTTCTTTCTCTTGTATACCCATTTCCACCCTATGGCCCTAAAGTCATCCGGCAAATCAGTTTTCTGGTATATATCCATAGCAGTTATGGATTCAATTTCAGAATCCATGGCGACACGCCATTTGGCAACATCCTTGTCCTGCACTGCCTCTTTGTAACTCAGTGGGTCAGAGTCCTCATATCCGTCTTTCGAGCTCAAGTCCGAAGACTCACCCACGAACATGTACCTTCCGGCTGGAAAATAACTTTCCCACTATGACGAGGCATCGGTGCTGTGTCAGTAGTAGGTGCAGTAACTTGTGGTCCTGCACCTTGCACTAAAGAATGTGTATGTGGTGCTGAACCTCTCACAGGTGCACCCACATCTACACGTTCCCCTTCCCTTGGAATTGCATTCTCGTTCTCAAGTTCTTGAAGAACGATATCACTCCTTGACTTGTGATACTCACATACTCGTCCTCCAAGAATCTAGCATTGGTGCTAACAACGACTCTTTGACTCTCAGGACAGTAAAAGTAACCACCTTTCGTTTGCCTGGGATACCCTATGAACAGCATTACTTTTGACATGCTTTCTAACTTATCAGGTTCATTCGACAGTACGTGTACTGGACAGCCCCATACTCTAAACTTGAACAAACTAAGTTTGCGACCAAGGAAGAGCTCAGAAGGCGTCTTAGGAACTGATTTAGAAGGCACCACAATAAGCACGTAAGCTGTTGTTTCCAATGCGTAGCCCCAAAAGGAAAATGGTAAGTTTGCATAACTCATCATTGATCTTACCATCTTTAGAAGAGTTTTATTTCTTTTTTCAGCTACACCGTTTTACTGGGGAGTACCCGGTGCAGAATGGACGAATCACCAAAACCAATTTGAACCGGATCAATTTATGGATATTGTGCACAATTAAATATACAATAAAACCTGGCATGCCCCTATGAATTTAATTCTTAGATTGTGGATTGAGGGATTACCGTAACTCCGTAGTCTCTGTACCGATCTTTTGCGTTTGAACTTCCACTTTAATTCAACCACGCAATTCAATTTTTATCTGCGGAAGTAGAAATTAAAAATCTAATTTCTAGAATAAAAATCGAAATAAAGAAATAAAAGAAATCTATTGTTCTCCAGATTAGATCTTCAGATTTGTATCCCGGTGCATTCAGATCTGCTACTGGTGAGGACTCCACAGATCTGTGCTTTGAGCAGGACCAGAATTAAAAAATTCTCCTCCTTTCTTCTCCAAAAAAATGGCGCCCCTCTCTCTCTCTAGGTTTAGGGTTTTTCAACTGTCATTCAACTTATGAGAGAGAGTTGTCTATTTATAGACCTAGGGTTATAAACCCTAATGGGCTCCTGGGCTCAATTCAACACACTTTCCTTGGGCCAGACCTGGGACCTAATACAAATAATAAAGTGGGCCTATAACTTAATTAATTCTCATGTCCACAACTCAGGACACAATTAATTAATTAATATTAATTCTTTTTCACCATAGAATTAATACTGACCTACCCCTTTATTACCACGTTATGAGAACTGGCTGCATTAATTGAGAATCCCCATATTTAAGGTTATGGGACATTCATTAATTAATCGGAGCCTCTGACAAGCTCTAACTACAATTAATTAATATCTTATAATTCCTGAGTAGTACCACTCAATCCTTATCACTCGTGCCTGAACTTAATCAGCCTGCAGGACTTTGGCACGATGAATGTTATTGAGCTTCTCAGGGAATGTCCCCAGCCTATTACTCGGATATGGTTACCTAAACCAAGTCTCAGGCGGTACTACAGGAACTGCTGTTACCCAAGATGTGGATATACGAGCACGTTACTTAGGCTCTCCACCATGGCAAGTCAAAGAAACAGTCAACCCGTGCAAACCCCTGAACCTTCGTTAGGGTTTGGACTCAATCAATATAACGAGATCTTGTATTCATTGATGTTAGACAGACGAATACATCTCACTACGGTCCATCAATATGCCACCTCTGCGTACCAGCATGTCAAGTAACCAAGACAGATTACTTATTCCGACAATGCCGCCGCCATCCGGACAGACGTATCCTCATACGTTGTCTCGGCTATGATCAGGTTTATGTCTCACTAGGTCAAGTGATCATACTGTCTTCTGCGATCTACAACACGCCGTATGATCGTCCCTATCAGTGAGACAAGAGGATACCATTGTTCACACATGTAGTTTGTTTAACAGATAGGAGAAATAAATCATTGTATACTCATTATAATAAATGCTTTCAGTATACAAAACCCATCACGAACTCCCCTCAGTCATTTTCTTGCAAACCAGGTCTTTCAAGAGATCATAACTGATAGTTCGTCTCACCTTCCCATATACTTTCACAAGGTCCCTCCATATCTCAACAACAGTTTGATATTTTTTGTACTTGGGCCGTAATTCTCTAGACAGATTGCTCATGATGAGATAGTGGGCAAAATCATCAGAAGCTTTCCATCTTTCATAGAATTTTCGCTCATAACCAGAACAATTCCAATACTGAGGAGACAGTGGGTCCATGTAAAGAACATAGGCATTTTTTGCTGTATAGAGTAATTCCATCACGCAAAATTTCCATTCAGGAAAATTCCAACCAGTTAAAGGGTTTGATGTTAAGATGTTAACAATAAGAGCAGTAGACATGTCTGTAAACAATAAACTAAAGCAGAAATTAAAACATAGTCGCAAACAATTGAAACAATTAAATATTGAAACCTTATGATAAGATAATATTAATGTTTCCTCCAATTCGCCTAAGTATTACTATTGCAAGCCACACATGTGGACATTTACAACAAAACACTTAACCAGACTGTATCTTGCAATTCCAGTCCTTTAATTCCAATCCATGCCCAGGTTTCTTAGACAATTGGAATTAATAATTGGAGACTAACTTAAGACCATATTATCCTACTAAGCAGGGACATCACAAATAAGTTATACTCTTGACAATATCTAAGCTAGCATACCACCAAAGCCAACCCTCCCATATAAGGATCTACTAGGACACAACCTGATCCCTTATAATAAGGCTGTCTCATTTAATTCTATCCCTAGAGAACTTATGAAAACTCAATACACAAGCTACACATGTAGACGTTTACGCATGAGCTCCCACTTCTCACATGAATTAAATGTTTGTTTTAAGAAATCTTATCTATTAGAACTTATGAATAATACATTTAAGTAAGCTACACGTGTAGACGTTTACCTAATGAATTACCCACTTCCAATCAAGGATCGCTTTGTGGATGTCTTACTAAATAAGCTTAGTAATTTAAATTCATAAGGTTCTATTGCACATATTATTTTATGTAGCCATAATTATAATGAAGGGTTTGAGTCTACGATGGACAACATGAGTTGCCATTATTACATTCTTGCCAAGGATCGTTCTTAGGATACCAGGAATAAATTTCAATTAAATAAACCATGCGAACCTATGCATGCTCCTACAAAATTAATTGTAGAGGATGGAATTTAGGAACACCTGATCTTCAACGTTTGATCTACAGATCTAGATTGGAGAATAAAACGATGAAGTAAATTCGGATCTGAATCTGAACAATGGCAGTGGACAGTTGTTCCTACAGATCTGATCTTCTGATCTGTTCCCTTGCTCCTTGGAAATCTGGTGATGATTGTCTACCAAGTTGGATCCGAGATCTGGAGAAATCGATCAGTTTTTCCCTATCCAGAGTCGCGCCGTTCTCTCTCCTTTTACTCAATATACTGAAAATCACTTAATGATCTGATAGAGATAAGGCCTATATATAGTGTTAGGGTTTTGAGAAACCCTAACCCTAATGGGCTTGAGCAGTTCATGGGCCAGACCAGGGACCAGATGCAAATAATAAAGTGGGCCCTCATTATTAATTAATTATTCCTTGTTCAATCCAGAACATAATTAATTAATTAAACATTGTTTTAACCTTCACCACGGTAACAATGCTGACTCGCCCATTTATTACCACGTTATTAGGAACGGGTTGCACCAAACTAACATGATTCACATATTTAAGGTTTTAGACATTCATTAAGTAATTTGGCTTATGACAATCAGCCACAATTAATTAATCTCTTATTTCATGAGTAATACCACTCACTCCTTTTCAGTTATGCCTGAATTAAATAATTTAACCTGTAGGGTTTAACATAATGCACATTGTGAGCTCCTCAGGGAATGTCACCATCCTGACACGGATATGCTTACCTAAATGTCCAGCTTAAGCAGGCCACACACAAATTGCCATCACCCAAAATACGGGTATAAGAGTACATGTAAGACTCACCACCATGGTAAATCAAAGTGTGGTCAATCTATGTGTGTTCCTTATCCTTCAGTTAGGTTTAAGATCATAGGAAGTATGTTAGGGATCTGGCTCATTCATATGTTAAAGAGAATGGCACATCCCACTGTTGATCCCATAAATACATAACCATGTACCGACACATCAAGTAGCTAGGATAAGCTCACTTATGAACCGATGTGCCGCAGCTTAGACCGTCAGCCTATCCAGGGACTGTCTTAGCTGTGATACTGTTTATATCTCGCTAGGTCGAACGACTCATATGATCCTCTGTGATCTCCTACACACCATATGGTCATCCCTATAGGCGAGATAAAAGGATATTATGGTTCGTTGTATGTTTGTTTCATCAGACAGCGAGCATTGTTGTATCAACACGTATATGAAGACCAGTGTACAAAATACTAAATCATATATGCTTTCAGTATACAATCCCAACAATCTCCCACTTATACTTAAAGCATAATACCATTGCTTTATCAAAGTATTAAGTGTGTCTATAGTGTCAATCACTCCCACTGCATTCACGTCACCTCTTGTCACGAATTCTCGTATGATATGATACCACACATCCTATGTGTTTCACCACCTTGTGAATCTTGGGTTCCCTTGAGTTTGCCATTGCACCAACATGATCACAATTCCATGTGATTTAGGCAAACTCAGAACACACACCTCTAGAGGATAACACCGGAGTTATACTCCTTCTTGCAAAGCTAATGAAGCTGCCAATGACTCAGCCTTCATACCGGAATCTGCAACATAATTTTTTGTTTGATTCCTATAACTCCTCCTCCAAGGCCAACACATTGTTAGAGGTCGATTCCTTTCCTTATGATCCTCCTGGATATCTGATGCCATTCAACTCACAAGGCTCATTCATTAACCAATGTGCCTATCCAGTGTTGAACTGATATCTGTTTAACATGCTTATAGCATTACAGATATCTAGCTTCGTTCATTTACAATATAGAAAGATAACAATCTTTCTTGCTATGAACGACTCACCACAGAATCAATTTAAGCGACTTGAGATACCTGAACATCCTTTTCTTGTGACAACACAAGACCTTAATTAAAAGATGTTCCAATATCTCATAAGTCCTACTTTTGAAACTGTTCGGATAACCATCTCTTCATGCCTGAGAATATCGCCACTCCGTTTCTGAATGTGAAAATACTATCTGCATAATGTGCAAGGAAAACCACGCTTCCGCTTGTTGGGATTATATACTGAAAGCATATATGATTAATTGTTTTGTACACTGGTCTTCATATATGTGTTGCTACAACAATGCTCGCTGTCTGATGAAACAAACATACAACGAACCATAATATCCTATTATCTCGCTTATAGGGATGACCATATGATTTGTAGGAGATCACAGAGGATCATATGAGTCGTTTGACCTAGCGAGATATAAACAGTATCACAGCTGAGACAATCCCTGGATAGGCTGTCGGTCTAAGCTGCGGCACATCGGTTCATAAGTGGGCTTATCCTAGCTACTTGATGTGTCAGTACATGGTTATGTATTGACGTGATCAACAGTGGGATGTGTCATTCTCATTGACATATGAATGAGCCAGATCCGTAACATACTTCCTACGATCTTAAACCAAACTGAAGGATAAGGGGCACACACAGATTGACCACACTTTGATTTACCATGGTGGCGAGTCTTACATGTACTCCTATACCTGTATTTTGGGTGTTGGCAATTTTTGTGTGGCCTGCTTAGGCTGGACATTTAGGTGAGCATATCCGTTTCAGGATGGTGACATTCCCTGAGGAGCTCACAAGGTTCATTATGCCAAACCCTGCAGTTTGAATTATTTAATTCAGGCATAAGTGAAAAGTAGTGAGTGGTATTACTCAGGAAATAAGAGATTAATTAATTGTGGCTGATTGTCATAAGTCAAATTAATTAATGAATGTCTAAAACCTTCAATATGTGGATCATGTTAGTTTGGTGCAACCCGTTCCTAATAACGTGGTAATAAAGGAGCGAGTCATCATCGTTACTGTGGTGAAGGTTAAAACAATGTTTTATTAATTAATTATGTTCTAGGTTTAATAAGGAAGGATTAATTAAAAAAGAGGGCCCACTTTATTATTTGCATCTCGTCCCTGGTCTGGCCCATGAACTGCTCAAGCCCATTAGGGTTAGGGTTTCTCAAAACCCTAACACTATATATAAGCCTTCTCTCTATCAGATCAGCAGTGGTTTTTCAGTATATTGAAAATAGAGAGAGAGACGGCGGCGGCTGATATGTGGGAGGAACTGATCGATTCCTCCAGATCTCGGATCCAACCTGGTAGATAATCCTCACCAGATTTCCAATTAGCAAGGGAACAAATCAGAAGATCAGATCTGTAGGAACAACTATCCATCGCTGGCGTTCAGATTCAGATCCAGATTTACTTTATCATTTTATTCTCCGATCTAGTTTTGTAGATCAAACGGTGAAGATCAGGTACTCCTAAATTCCATCCTCTGCAATTAATTTTATAGGAGCATGCATAGGATCGCATAGTTTATTTAATTGAAATTTGTTCCTGGTGTCCTAAGAACGATTCTTGGCAAGAATTTAATTAATGGCAACTCATGTTGTCCATCGTTGACTCAAACACTACACCGCTGACACATAACTGGTACATGAAACTATCATTCTCGATAGATAATATCAAAATGTATGTTTCATGACCTGAAGCTCATTTAAGTTCATACTTGAACTACCTTGGCTTCCAGACATGATGCTTTTTACTTTACTGCACATAACTTATCTGGTTGTTGCATACAGATGTCGTCACCTTTTATCAAGGTACCCGTTTATAAAATTTGGATGACATCATCTATCTTCCAGCTAGTTAGATTCATATGTGTTGTTATGGTTAAAAGAATTCGAATGGGTTTAATAGGTGCAACCAGTGAGAAGGTCTTGCTGTGAAACATATCTTGCTCACTAACCTAGACCTTTGAAAACATACTAGGTTACCATTCGGGCCATTTTCTTGTATATCAATCAGTTGCCTATAGCTGGAAAGTTATTTGGCAATCACTGATCCTGATACACAGCCATAACCTTTACTGATTCATTTCTGAATTCATGACTTGACGTTATTAAACTGCATCTTTTGTCTTAACAGCTTCGTTGCGCTTTAAGTGATAAGTACGATGTTGTTTGTTAAGCTGGGAACAAGTCCAGAGACTGTTTCCACGAACTGATACCATTAAGCCTGTTAAGGCAACCTCCCACTGCAACAATGCTCCTTTTACGTTGTCAATTAATGGTGCATTAATTTGTGGTTTACCACCTTACACAGGTGACCGTGCAATTGGTACCATACCTTCCAAGGTATGCTCAATATGCCATGGGGTATTTCCTGATGGATTTGAATTGTCTTCTCTAAAACGTTAGAGAACAATCTCACATTTGGATTCATAGTTTCATCCTATACAACTTGCTTGTATCTAGGATATACAAAGCAACCATCTTTGTCGTTTACCTGGAATAGCCCACAAAGCAGTACTAGCTTAAACCTTTCTTCCAAATAATTAGTTTCCTATATCAGCTTAACAGCCGAATTACCCATCATTGCCCTTTTGACTGAGTCAAGGTCTGCTAGGGTATTTGGAACTGATTTAGAAGGCACTAGATTAAGCAAACACACAACTGCTTATGGCGTTTTTCCCAAAAATGAAAATTTGGCAAAGCTGGCATAACTTATAAACTTTTAAAGAATCTTATTTCGTTTTACCTACATTATCCCAATCGAGGGATAATAGGTTTTGTTAACTGGGATGCAATCTTTTGCTCTGCCAAATACTGTAAAACCCCATCACTTAAGACATACTATTATGAATGAACCATAATGTTTTTACGGTCTTGTTTAACTTATTCTCTACCTTAGTCTTGAACGCTCTTGATTAAAGCAAAAGACTAAGACTTGTAGTGAACTAGATAAACATATCCAAATCTTAAATGATTACAGTATCAACACCTGTTAAGGCAACAACGGAAGTAGACTAAACGAGCAAACCAATGCAAACACGAAATAACCTAAAGAGATACAATCGCCTATTAAAAGGCCTGGTTACCATCTAATACCTCTAAGTAGTTGTCGTAAGTACCATTCCTAGGAATACCTGGATTGAATCCATAATTCCATGAATTACTTAAAACTACTTAGACTGATTTAACCTATCTCTATAGAGATTCTTTAAATTATACCTTAGAACACTAATAGTTTATGTAATCAAGTAATGAAGAGATAAACATCCATAATAGAAAACATTGTTATTCATCATGATAAAAAAAACTCTATCGAATAACTGATGATCCATAACAATAGATGAAAAATATTGTTTCTCTAAACAACATCTCTTCAGAAACTTGAATTAAAACAGTTTTTAACATAAACTCAAAGTAAAATCTCCATCAGCAGAAGTAGCAACTTCCAGCATCAATCTTGGAGATGGTAATCCCTCCATCTTCAAGCCTTAAGCTTGATTCCCTGCAAAGTGTAGCAAACACGATTAGTGACCTCAGTTACCACTACCCACTAAGGAGTAGAAAATCGATGCTAAACATGTTTCAAAAAGCAATGCAAAAGATGACGTACCTTGTCCCTTAGTTACCAAACTTGGACAATTTACTTTCCAGTGACCCTTCTTGCCACACTTGAAACATTTGTCCTTCTTGTTATCTTTCACTGCTCCACTGCTTCCTTCATTCATCTTTTCTTTGACATCACTCTTTCGACTCGAAAGCATATCAGAGTGACTCACAAAAAAGACTGAAGAAGCTTCTGTTGATACAAGATCCTTGAGCAGACTGTGAACAATATACTCACTCTTGTTTTTCTCAACAGAAATTGTGAAGTCATCAAATGACTTCAGTAATGTGTTGAGTATCAAGTCAATTTTGACATCATTGTCAATTTGACAACCCATTAATGTGTACTCACCTATGAGTTGGATGAGTGATTCCACATGTTCACGTACCGAACAGTTCAGACCCATTTTTTGTCTTACAATACACTTGATAAGACTGGATCTAGCATGTCCATCGAGTCCGCCATATGCTATGTCAAGACATCGCATAATGTCACACGCAAGCCATACGTCACTATAACGAGGACGCATTGCATCTGACATACTAGGCAAGATATATTGTCTGGCCATGCCATTCGACCACATCCACATGTCATACTGTGCACACTCCTCATCGGAAGATGTATCAGTCGGCAAACTCGGACAGGGAGTTTGCACAACAAACAAGTGTCCAAATGAATCCAAGAGCTTGACAATGTCACTTTTCCATCCAGGAAAATTCAGACCAGTCAAGAAATTGTGAACGATTGAATTGATGAGCGATGCAATAATAGACATATCTGAAAACAAATAAGTGAATTAAAGTAAGCACATACTACGAACAATTGAAACAAATATGCATAGAACCTTTAGATAAAACAATGCAATTTGTTCCCTCCAATTGCCCGAGCTAATTCACTGCAAGCTATCCGAGTAGACGTTTACGGCAAACGCTCAACCAGACCAAAATAGGTCCTTTAATTTCTTAACATGCCAGGTATCTTAAGTAAAAGAAATTAATATTGGAGATCTTAAGACCATGTTCCCCTATCCGGAGCAGGGACATCACAATTGAGTTATACTCCAGGCAACATCTAAGCCAAATAAACCACAATCCTAACTCCGGATGATAAAAGACGATTTGGCATACGTACTCGACCCATATCGCATGCCCTTTACATCCTTTGTTATCCCATTTAGATTAATCTTAGAGACTTGTGAGAGTTTTCTCAATGCAAGATACCTGAGTAGACGTTTGCTTAGAGGCTCCCACTTCTCATCTTAAAATAAATGTTTTATTTGGAAACCTCATCGCATTAGAACTGGTAAGTTACTTCTAACGCAAGCTACCCGAGTAGACGTTTACGCTTCGAAATACCTTACTTCTAATGAGAAGTCGTATTTGTGGAGGTCTAATGATCTTGGTTAGAAAAGAACCAAGATCCAGCTTAATATTTTTAATTCTAAAGGTTTCATGCGCACACATTATTTTATGTTGCCATAAATTATGTCATATCTAAAATTCCATCATAAATTAATATGAATCCTGGAATTTATAGACACAATTTAAAACATAAAATAAATCACATAAAGCATGCTTGATAATTTAAAAATTACAACATGCTTAAACAGTAAATAATTAAAGCAAATAAACATGCTTTCCGATTATTTACTAGTGCGCAAAGAAATAAATCACATCAGTACGAGAAATAATTAAATAAACAAATAAAATTTCTCGTGGCCCCTCAAATGCGATTACAAAATAATTAAATCTAATCTATTACAAGATTTATATTTCAGTACAGATCTTCAAACTTGGCCTCCATTGGACTTGAAATCTGAATCGGGCTGAAAAAAACGGCAATTGGGCAACAAATTAGGGTTTCAGGCCCAATCAGCAACAAAAACCCTAGCCGACACACTTCAGCCCTCAGCCCCAGCCGCCTTTCTGGGCGCCGCCTGCGGCCGCCGCTGGCCAGAACACCCGTAGCCTGCGCCGCCAACTCCACCCGCCGCCATCGTCGGTGTTAACAGCAGCTGCTGCCTCCATTTTCGGTGACTGTCACTACGAGAAGCAAAAGCCTTGCTGCACAGAACCAGCACCACCATGCACGGTCGCTGCTACTCCACCACCACTCGCGGCACCTGCCAACATCCTCACCATTGCAGTCACGTCGACGCTCGAATCAGACTCGCCCGTGACCTGTCCACTGTTGCAAACACTCACCAGTCGACTTCTCCATCAAGCAGAGTAAACACCACGCACAGATGCAACCTTGCGGCGGAACCCTAGCCGCCGTTAGCCGCCCTTGTCGCGCTCTAGCCATTTGTGCATCACGACGGAGGACGTGCCGCTCGCCGGCTACTGTAGCAGCGTAAGGAAGCTCGAGCGCGGCCCAGCCACATGGTTTCTGCCATGTTGCCGCCACTCACTGTTGCCTCCGCCGCCAACGTGGTCGGTGCCACCGCCACTGCTGTGCTGAACTGGACTGAAGCGATGCTGAAAACTATCATTGAGTTCTTCGAGTTTATCGGATCTCAGATTCTCCAATTTTATAGATTTGAATAACAAAAAAATATAAAAAAATAGATCTAAAATCTATTACATGATTTTCCCTATTAAATCTAACCACGAATTTTCTCGTGGTGAAAAACAGATCCAAAAATGAGAAGGCCACGAGAACAAAACCATCCACGACAATTTAAATCCATCCATGAACATACATATTTATTTAATCTCAATTTACCAAGATAGAGCCTAAGAATATGAACCTGGCTCTGATACCAATTGTAGGGTTTAAGTCTACGATGGACAACATGGGTTGCCATTATTAAATTCTTGCCAAGGATCATTCTTAGGATATCAGGAATAAATTTCAATTAAATAAACCATGCGAACCTATGCATGCTCCTACAAAATTAATTGTAGAGGATGGAATTTAGGAATACGTGATCTTCAATGTTTGATCTAAAGATCTAGATCGGAGAATAAAATGATGAACTAAATCTGGATCTGAATCTGAACAATAGCGGTGGACAGTTGTTCCTACAGATCTGATCTTTTGATTTGTTCCCTTGCTCCTTGGAAATCTGGTGAGGATTGTCTACCAAGTTGGATCCGGGATCTGGAGAAATTGAACAGTTTCTCCCTATCCAGAGTCGCGTCGTTCTCTCTCCTTTTACTCAATATACTGAAAATCACTTAATGATCTGATAGAGAGAAGGCCTATATATAGTGTTAGAGTTTTGAGAAACCCTAACCCTAATGGGCTTGAGCAGTTCATGGGCCAGACCAGAGACCAGATGCAATTAATAAAGTGGCCCCTCTTTATTTATTAATTCTTCCTTGTTCAACTCAGAACATAATTAATTAATAAAACATTGTTTTAACCTTCACCACGGTAACAATGCTGACTCGCCCCTTTATTACCACGTTATTAGGAACGGGTTGCACCAAACTAACATGATCCACATATTTAAGGTTTTAGACATTCATTAATTAATTTGGCTTATGACAATCAGCCGCAATTAATTAATGTCTTATTTCCTGAGTAATACCACTCACTCCTTTTCAGTTATGCATGAATTAAATAATTCAACCTTCAGGGTTTAGCATAATGAACCTTGTGAGCTCCTCATGGAATGTCACCATCCTGACACGGATATGCTTACCTAAACGTCCAGCTTAAGCAGGCCACACACAATTTGCCAACAACCAAAATACGGGTATAAGAGTACATGTAAGACTCACCACCGTGGTAAATCAAAGTGTGGTCAATCTGTGTGTGGCCCTTAACCTTCAGTTAGGTTTAAGATCATAGGAAGTATGTTACAGATCTGGCTCATTCATATGTCAAAGAGAATGGCACATCCCACTGTTGATCCCATCAATATATAACCATGTACCGACACATCAAGTAGCTAGGATAAGCTCACTTATGAACCGATCTGCCGCAACTTAGACCGATAGCCTATCCAGGGACTGTCTCAGCTGTGATACTTTTTATATCTCGCTAGGTCAAACAACTTATATGATCCTCTATGATCTCCTACACACCATATGGTCATCCCTATAGGCGAGATAATAGGATATTATGGTTCGTTGTATGTTTGTTTCATCAGACAGCGAGCATTGTAGTAGCAACACATATATGAAGACCAGTGTAAAAAACACTTAATCATATTAACACTGCTAAAATTCCAACATATAACACTGCTAAAATTCTATCATGTCATGCATGAACCCCGAATTTATAGTTATAATTAATTACATAAAATAAATCACATAAGCATGCTTTGAAAGCTATAAATAAAAGCATTAAACGTGCTCCTATTATCTACAACATGCTTGTATGCTGCGCAATTAATATAAACACATATATCATGCGAAGACAAATGATAAAACAAATAAAAAATGTCCTCCTGGCCTCATGAAATGAAATTAAGAAATAACTCTATCTATTATAGTTTGGAATTATTTCACAGATCTTGAATTGGGCTCCGACTACTTGGACTGTGATCTGATTTTATTTAATGAAAATTGATCCTCCAAGATTTGATCCATCAGAACATTGGACAAGTGGGCCAGTTAACCGAATCGCGGGCCTGGGCACACATTGCAAGCCCAATACCCCGCGAGAATTCGGCCCGACGAGCCACCACCGGTGAACCGCCGCCGCCATGGACCTGCAGGAATTGCGCAGCAGCCATGCATGCACGTCGTATGGCTGCAGCCCGCGAAATGCCAACACAGCCGTCGCCCACATCGCGTGCAGCCGCCCCCGGCCTGCGCCATCGTCGCCCCATACGTCGGCCACCTCTTCTCTTTTGTCAGCGTCACTGACTCGCCAGAAAAATGCGTAGGGTGCAGTGAGGACGCGCGCCCCGACTGCAGCCACAAACCCTAGGGTTTGCGCCTGCCGCAGTTGTGCCATCGCGGACTGACCACCGCCTGCCGCTTGCCTCTGTCCCCGATCCACGCCATGACCACCTGCCCCGCCAACGTCGTCTGAGGAGCGCGAGCCCACCGCTGGTGACCTCGCATAGGGCCGCGCAGGTTTCCTGTGCGTGCTCGCGGAACCTAGGGTTATGCCGAGTCGCGTGCAGCCCTCACGCCCAGACCGCCGCCACTCGTCGTCCCGGTCGAGCGTCCGCCTCTCCGCATCGCTGTCCGAGAGCCCCACACACTGCCGAGCGGCCTTGGGCCGCGTTGCTGCTGCCTCGCACGCATGCAGCCTTGCGGCGTACCCTAGGGTTTTGCCGCGGCTGTGCTGCCACTGTGGCTGCCGCGCGCCACTCCTGCCGTGCCGCTTGTTGCCCGCAACCACCATTCACGGCCTGCTGCCATGCCGGCACAGTCATGCATTGTCATGCGGTCCTTCGTTCTTTGTGTTCTTCCTTCATTCTTCGTGTTCTTCGTGTTCTTCATTTTATTTTATAGATTTGTATTGAAAATTACCAGGAATAACATCCTAATATATTTTAAAATTATATCTAACCACGGATTTATCTCGTGGGTGAAAAACGAATCCTTACAAAAGGGCGGATTAACCCGAGAACCACGAGGAACAAAAACACAAAACATACAATCCATAACCCAAGCATTCATTCAATAATAATTATCATGCATATCATAGGCAATATTATTTTTCCTGACAGAGCCAATTAATCAACCTGGCTCTGATACCAATTGAAGGGATTCGTCATCTGAATCACTACATCCGTTAGCCGAGATAGTTAATTTATATATCAAAATAAATTGCTATGTCTATGATTATTCCTAGCATGCTCCTATTGATTATGCATAAGGGGTTTTATGCGGAATACCTGGATTGTAGAAACATGAAGAACGAGTGCACAGAGATTTGATCTTGATCTCTTTTCTCGCGCACAAAGATTTATTCCTGACAGATGAAAGGTATTAAATCTAGAAAATTAAATAATAATTTTTGAAAACAAGAGGGAGAGAAGAAAGAACATGATCCTCCTGATCTAATCTTTTTATCTGTATCCCAACTCCAATCCGAATATCTGGTGAAGATTCCCTTCGGATTCCTTGCCCGGTTGAGAAGCAGAATTTCATCCTCATTTCTCAGATCTAGTCAATCACCACAGCTCCCAAAATACTGGTTTGCTGTGCTGCAACATATGATCTTGTGGTGTGTTGTGATCAGAGAAACTGAGGCCTATTTATTAGAAAATTCTAGACTTCTATTGGGCTTAAGTTTTCATGGGCCAGACTAGGGACCAGAATGCAAATAGCAAATAAGGTCTATCAATTAATTAATTCCCATATTCAACCCCAGAATATAATTATTTAATTAATATTGATTCATTCTACCAGAGAATGAATATTGTCCCACCTATTTGCTACCACGTTTTGAGGTACGAGTTGCATGGGCTCGGTTTATCCCCACATTTAAGGTTAGAGATATTCGTTAATTAATTTAAACTCTGACAAACTATTTAATTAATTAACATCTTATTGTTGGTCCTTGAGATCAGAGTCGTCGTGGTGTTATCATGAATAGTTTAGCTCAACTTGACTTAAGATTTACTTGCAGATATACACTAGCAACTTGGTTGCTAGGTTTCAAAACAAACTCAAACAGCAAGCAATAAAACAGTAAAACACAGTAAAGACACAATATTTATAATGGTTCGATCAATAGATCTACGTCCACTCCTTAGCCAAAATGCTAAGAATTCACTAAGAAAGTATATGAAATACAAGGAATCGCCTTTCAAGTGCAGTAGGTGGTGAACTTTCGAGTCGGCTACTTCACGACTATGTTCCGTTACTTCGTAGTCCTTAGTCAGCTACAGCTCCAGCCAAGTCAAGGGCGGCACCTACGTAAAACTTGTCATTCGCTGATAATGATGGGAGGTTTTAAAGTTATCTCCTAAACTTATCTATTTTTGGCAATATGCCCGTCGGAGTAAGTCTCTTTTCAGAGAAATGACTGTTGGATGCTTCCAAGATCGGAAGGTATTCCAATGATTGAACCTTAAAAGGATTCAATGAACCACTCGAGTGTCAGATCTTGAATGTAAGGGACACTTGGTGGTTGAGAGCTTTAAAGATTCTTCTTGTCTCGTTAATGCTCTCGTGACTACTTTCTCACTTTGTTTTTGTCAAAGGAATCTTGAGATTTGCCTAAGCTCGTGAGATATGAATGCAGTAAAGGTAGTGAGTGAAGCAGTAGTCGTCTCTCACTTCTGGACTTGTCTTTTATACCTAGAGATTCAAACTTTGAATCTCCATACCCGTTAGACACAACGGTTCCTTCGTCCGAGAGTGGTTTGACTTTTTTTGTCATTTCCTGCGTCGTACAGTACTTTCCGAACTACTTCGGGAAAGCTTTTGTCTTTTACGTGTACGTTTGTCAGAACGGTAGTGTAGTATTCATTGTTAGCTATCTTGCTCTGCTAAGCCTTTTCGGAACGATCTGCTAACCCTTCTTAGCAATCTGCTTTATGTTTAGTACTTGATTCCTTTGATTCTGGATTCCTAACTCCTTTAGCAATCAGCTATGTGCTAGCGAATGCTGACTTCTTAGCATTCTGCTACCACTTGAACTTCTTTGTTTCCGACTGTTGAGTATAAATCCGTAGCAGTCTCTTCTTTTGGCATTCGATTGCTAACGCCTTAGCAATCTTCTTCTTCGTACTTGACTGTTGACTCCTTTAGCAGTCTTCTTCATCTGCTAGGAATATTTCTAGCAATCTAATCTATTACAACTCAATACTTAGCCTATAAAGGACATTACAAAAGAGTTGCTAGACTATGCTAGAATTCAGCAATTGATCAACCATCTACTAAGGTTTGATCCAACAAAACCATTTACAAATGATCCTAAGGCAGGAATTTAGTAATAATTTCCTAACAATTTCCCCCTTTTTGGTGCGATCAAAGCTTACTATCAATTGTTGAGACTTAGTCGAAAAAAATCTGAGTTTTACAATTTTTGGCTAGATATACTATCTCAGAATTTTACCAACTTAAATTCCTTAGCAAGATGATTCATTTAAAAATAAAATTCCCCCTCAAAATATGCTGGGAAATATTCTCGCTTAAAACACAAGTAAATGTTGTAAATGTAATATGCTAGAAATCCTAGCATCCTGAAGATCAGCTGACATTTACCAACCAATCATTCACAAAAAAACACAGCATCCACATTCAAATTTGTTGAATATAGGAAATGTGTATATCAACTCATGCACACACACGAGAAATCAGAAGTGGACAATGAGATTTTGTCGAGAATCTGATGATTTCATATATGATTAAGAAATTAAAGGTTACAATGAAATCAATCAGAAATTTCAAAAAAAAATGTATGAGCTAGAAGGAGATCTTATCTTTATGCATCAGGAGGAGGCTTTGACTTGTCAATTGAGTCCAGTTTGCTCATTGTCAGTGCTATAAATTTGTCAAGACGTGCTTGGCGAGCCTCCCTCTCCTTTGCTTCTCTCTCCAATCTTTTCTCCAACTTTTCCATCTTGATTTCCATCTCTTTCCTCTTCAGCTCCTCTATTTTGAGCTTTCGCTCTTCTTCCTATCTTGCGAGCTCAGCTTCTTCTTCTTTCAACTTTGTTTGCTCAGCAATTCTCTGTTCTTCCCCCTTTTTGATCGCATCAAAGATAGTGGCAGAGAAGGATTTGAAGTTGGCAGTTGTCTCCTCCTTGTGTTCAGCAACATCTACCTTAAGGACCACCATGTCTGATTTTACCGTAGAGACGGTTTCTTCTACATGGGTGGCCTTTTCTTCGACGTGATCAACCTTCTCTTGGACCTCGGTGACTGTGGATTTGACTCCGGAAACCTCACCTCGAACCTCAGCAACTTCTTTCCTGACTTCTTCAAACGCCTTAGCTTGTTGCATGTCACGTTGTTGCAAGACGATTTGGATCATGGATACAACATAGGATTGGAGATTAACTTGTACTGGCTCAGCATTAATGGGAGCATCAGGAATAGCAAGCTCATTTCCTTCCACCTGTTCAAGATTTGAGACATGTCCTTCATCTATTCAAATCGCAGCTGACTCCAAAACAGAAACCTCAAGTGCTAGAACACTTGCTTCCCCTGCGTCAGAATAAGCAGTTTCCTCATCAACCACTGCTTTCTCATTATCCGTCCGTTCTTCTTTCAACTCTTTGGTTAGGCCCACAGCAGAGGCATGAGTAACAGCGGCTCGGAGTGCGGTAGCGGCTTCGTTAAATCTTTTTTGCACTGAAATCATCTCAAGATGATGTTGCTTCTTGGCTTCTTCTTGCATGGCTCTTTAACATCAACTTCTGAAGCTTCCTCATCTGCTCCTCTAGCTTGCTGATCTTCAAATCAACGGGTTGAGCGTTCGAGGTTGAGACAACCTCCTTAGCTGGCAACGCTGGAGCAGACCTCTCATTACGAAAGGGCTTCTTCATTTTCCATTTGTTAAAATCCTTCTTAGCGAAGAACGCTAAGTCCTCAGAGTTTCCAGCATTTGATGACGTAGGTTGCACTAAAGCAGCCTCGTTCTTCTTTGACTGTTGTATTATGAACTCATGAGCTTTAAGTTGAGCAAATACCTCGGATGTTGACAACTTGCTGAGGTCCTTCTTGCTCAGACTTGTCATTTTCATGAACCAGTTTTCTCTTGGGAAGAGTTTAGAAATGATCTTTTTATTCATCTCCCCATTGTCGTACGTCTTTCCAAGGTTCAGGAGCTCGCCGATTATTCTATTAAATCTCTCTTCCATTGCCACGATAGTCTCTCCTGCATGCATAGAGAATGATTCTTATGAATCTACAACTGCATGTAGCTTGTTGCGTCTCATCTGCTCAGTCTCCTGGGAACATTCGCACACGTAGTCCCACATTTTTTTAGCTGTCTTGAAGTCTATGGCTTTGTCGGACATCAAGGGGGGTAGACACTCAATGATCAACTTCATAGCTAGGTATTTCAGCTGACCCCTTTTCTTGACTTCCAACGTCCATTCCTCATAAGATTTTGGTACCATTTCAGGACGTGGTTGACCTTCAGCAGGTGGACCAACTGCAGTGTTGACCTTCATGATTTGAATGGGTCCTTTGGTTAGAACATCCCCCATCTCAGGATGAATACTTTGAAGCTGGATGGTTGCCATCTTCTTCCATGATTCAAATTTCTCCTTGTTGTACTTGTTGGAATTGTATACATAAAAGCATTATGATTGGTATATTAGGAAACGTTATGTTTGATATACTGGTAATCATTAATGACTTGCAATAAACAACTCCTGTCTGAATTAACAATCATACAATGCGAACAAACACATCCAGTTATCTCGTCGATAGGGAGATCATACGGTGTGTAAGAGATCACAGAAGATCGTATAGATCGTTCGACCTAAGGAGATATAAACAGTTATCACAGTTGAGACAGTTTCTGGTTTGGCTGTCGGTTTAGGCTGCAGCATACAAGTCCATAAGTGGTTTATCTTGACTGCTTTGTGTGACCGGTACATCTCAATGTATTGATAGGATCAACAGTGAGATGAACCATTCTACTTTACATATGAATGAGTAAAGATCTCGGTAACTTGGTCGGATCTAAAGTCTATTGAAAGCTGAGGGGCACACATGGTTGACTGTCACTTTGACTTGCTATGGTGGAGAGTCTTACATTTACTCGTATATCTGCATCTTGGGTGATGGCAGTTTGTGTGGGGTTTCCTCAGGCTGGATTTAGATAACCATATTCGTTTAAGGATGGTGACATTCCCAGGGAAGCTCATGAAGTTCGTTATGCTAAGTCCTGCAGGCTGAATCATTGATTCAAGCATAAGCGATAAGGGTTGAGTGTGACTACCCAGGAATAATAAGAGATTAATTAATTACAGCTAATTTTCATACGCTGAATTAATTAATTAATGTATGAAACCTTAAATATGGGGATTAACCAAGTCAATGCAACCTGTTCCTAATAACGTGGTAATAAAGGGGTAGGTCAGCATTAATTCTCTGGTGGCATGAATTAATGTTTATTAATTAATTATGTTCTGGGTTGAACATGGAATTAATAAATAGGAGGCCCACTTTATTATTTGCATTTGATCCCTGGTCTTGCCCAACACTGCTCAGAGCCCATTAGGGTTTATTAAACCCTAATATCCCATTCTCAGATCGATATAAATAGATGAATCTCTCATTTTCCCACATAAGTTTTGAGTTGCAAATCAGAAACCCTAGAGAGATTGTGAGAGAGTGGGCGGCTGTAGATCCGGTAGCGTATCCTCACCAGATTTCCAGATCAAGCAAGGGAACAGATCAGAAGATCAGATCAGTAGGAACACCATCGCATTTATCGATTCCAGATCCAGATCTGCACCATCTTCATTGCCATCATCGATCTAGATCTGTAGATCAGTCCTTGGAGTCTCAGGTATTCCTTTGAATCTACGAATTAAATTAAATAGGAGCATGCATATGGCATTCACTGTTTGTCATGACATTTATTTTGATATCCATAAATCGAATCCGGAGTTTTAATAAATGGCGATTCATGTCGCCTATTGTAGACTCAGTTCCTACACTTGGTATCAGTGCCAGGTTCGTATTTTATGGCTCTGTCGGAAAATAAATTTGACAAACAGTTTATGCATGTTATTTAATTTATTTTGGATGGATTTATTTATGTCGTGGATGTTTTTGTTCTCGTGGCCCCTCTCTGATTTAGTTTTGTTTTAAATCGCGAGAAAATTCGCGATTAGATTGATAGGAAAAATCTGTAATAGATCTAGATTTGTTTTGAATTTTTCATTCAATCTGTAAAGTATCCAAAAACCAAGTTGAGATGGAGAACAAGTCTTCCCAGCAATCAGTCAACCACCTGCAGCCACTCACTGGCGACCGGTGGACGATGGCGGCACACGTGCAGGACGGCGGCGGCGCGCAGGAACCCTTAGGGTTTGGCCTGCGAGCGGCTGGGTCCCTTCCAACAGTGCGCGCGTGCGTTTTACCCGACCAGTAGGACCTTCCCGACGCCCTCTCAGTCAGAAGTAGAGGATGGAGGGTCTGGGCTCGCGGCGGAACCCTATACGTGAGGGTGGCGGCGGTGCACAACAGACCTTTGCTGCGTGTGGCTGGGCCGCGCCGTCGCCGGCTCTTTGACCTGGGTCTCATCTCGCTCTCTCAGTCACCTCTAATGGCGACGATGGTGGTGGCGTTCGATGGCAGAGCCGCGCGTAGGAGGCGCGCGGCGGTTCGCAGCAGCGGCGATCAGCGACTCGCTCTTCTCTCTCGCAACTGCAGCAGGCTAACGCGTCTCCGGCGACCCTCCTCCGTCCGGTGACATCGCGCGAGGGTGGTGGCAGGCGTGGGTGGTGCGGCTGCGGCAGTCAGAGGCGGCTCTGGTTTTGGGTGGTGAAGGTGGCGGCTGGAAACCCTAGCTGTGAGCTAGGTGTGCTGCTAGGGTTTCAGATCCGGGCTGGGCACGGGCCCGGCAGCCCGAAGGCGGCCCAATTTGCTGAAACTAGGGTTTTTGCAAAAATTAGGGTTTTACAATCCTATGGGCCTGAAACCCTAATACCTGGCCCAAATTGTTGTACTTCATTCCAGCCCAAAGTTGCAGATTTCAAATTAAAGAGTGGGAACCCAGTTTGAAGATATGTATTAAATTAAATCATTGTAATAGATAGATTTAATTTTATTTCCCATGTAATTGCATCAAGGGGCCTCGAGAAATTTTATTTGTTTATTTAATTATTTTCTCGTATGATGTGATTTATTATGTGCGCACTAGTAAATAATAAGAAAGCATGCTACTGCTTTTATTATTTATTTTAAAGCATGTTGTAGATAATAGGGAAGCATGTTACTGCTTTATTATTTACTGTTCAAAGCATGCTTTATGTGATTTATTTTATGTATTAAATTATGTCTATAAATTCCGGGATCATGTTGGGAAATATGATGGAATTTTAGATGTAACAGAATTTATGGATCATAAAATAATCTGTGCGCACAGGAACCTTTTGAAAGAAAAAGACTAAGCAAGATTTTTTAATTAAAATCAACAAGACCTCCACAATGCGGTCTCTTATTAGAAGTGGGCAGTGAAGTAAGTAGACGTCTACACGACCGTAGCCTGCTTGCTTTATTTGTTCATAAGTTCTAATAGATGAGATTTCTAAATAAAATATTTAAACATGTGAGAAGTGGACAGTGAAGTGAGTAGACGTCTACATGACCGTAGCCTGCTTACTTTATTTGTTCATAAGTTCTCTAGAATTGTTTTAAATAAGATAACAAAGGTTGTAAGAGGCATGCGTCATGGGTCCAGTACATATGACAAATCGCAACTTGGATTATATCCTAATTGCAGAGGAACATCAATATGTTCTTAACACTCCATGTCCAGCTGTCCCTACTGCTGAGTCAACTGATGTGGAGTGGAACCTCTATGACAAGTGGGTCAAGTCTAATAATGTAGTCAAGTGCTACATAATGACCACTATGTCTAAGGTGCTCCAGCAACAACATCAGCACAATGACAAAGCAGATGATATTATGGATAGTCTCACAGTTACTTATGGGGAATCGGATAGAGCTGTCAGATTTAAACTCATGAGGGAAATCGTGAGTTGTAAAATGACTGATGGTTGCTCAGTGAGGGAGCACGTTGTTTCCAAGACTCATCTCATGGATGAACTGACGTTGCATGGAGGAGGTATTGACAGGGAAGCCCAGGTCGATATCATACTCAACTCACTTCCGAAGTCTTTTGAGAACTTTAGGCTGAATGTTGTCATTAGTAAAAAGGAGTACACTCTCAATGAGTTACATAGTGACCTCATGGCGGCTGAATCAGTCATGCAACCTAAAAAGGCACTCTTGGTTTTTTTCGGTAGTCGCCCTGCTTCATCGAAAGGTGCTAAAGGGATGATTGGAAAGAAGTTCAAGAAGACAGCCTTTGGAAGCAAAAGTTCTGGGAAAAAGAAGACTGTGACACCGGGGAAGAAGGGCAAGTGTTTCCGTTGTGGCAAAACTGGTCACTGGAAGAAGGATAGTCTGACCAAGCGGGTTGGACAAGGTACGTCATTAGCACTTGTAACGGAAACATGTTTAGCATCTGTTTCTACCCATTCGTGGGTAGTGGATACTGGAGTTACTGATCATGTTTGTTACACTTTGCAGGGATTCAGGCCGACAAGGCAGCTGAATGATGACGAGGTGACGATCTCCATGTGTAATGTTGCTCGTGTGTCTGCAGTAGCAGTTGGAGATGTTACATTATGCTTTCAAGACAATGTTTTGATTTTAAGAGATGTTTTGTATGTGCCGAATTTTCGGCGGAACCTTATTTCTGTTACCTGTATAATTAATGATGGATTTTCAGTTATTTTTTATAGTCATGTTACTATCAATGGCAGTAACGGTGTTATCTATCGTGGGATACAGAAAGACTCTCTTTATATCATAACTTGTTTGCATAAATCTTCTATGAATGCTGCATATAACTCATTTAATCATAAGAAGAGAAAGTTTTCATCTTCTGATGAGGATCTTACATATCTATGGCATCTGAGACTAGGTCACATCAATCTAAAGAGGATCAAGAGACTCGTGGATGATGGAACGTTGGATTCAATCCAGGTAGTTCCACATCGAGTTTGTGAATCCTGTATAGAGGGAAAGATGACGACCAAGCCTTTCAAAGCAAGTCAGTCTCGAGCAAGTGATGTGTTGGAACTGATCCACTCTGATTTATGTGGACCTATGTCCACGCAAGCTCGTGGAAGATTTAAGTATTTCGTCACTTTTATTGACGATTACTCGAGATACGGGTATGTTTACTTACTTCACTATAAGTCTGAATGCTTTGAGAAATTCAAGGAATTCAAGGCGGAAGTAGAGAAGAAGTTAAACAAGACTTTTAAGTCATTACGATCTGATCGTGGTGGTGAGTATCTCAGTGACGAGTTCTTGCAGTTTTTATCAGAGCATGGGATTATATCCCAATGGACCGCACCAGGCACTCCTCAGCAGAATGGTGTGGCGAAAAGAAGAAATAGGACTCTTCTTGAAATGGTTAGATCTATGATGAGTTATTTGAACTTGCCTGTTTCGTTTTGGGGCCACGCGTTACTAACAGCGGCGTACCTGCTGAACCTGGTACCTTCTAAGTCAGTTCCTAAAACACCCTCGGAACTCTGGCATGGGCGAAAGCCCAGTGTGTCAAAGATAAGAGTGTGGGGTTGTCCGGCATATGTTTTGTCGAATGAACCTGATAAGTTAGAAGATAGGTCCAAGCTGATGTTGTTTGTGGGATACCCCAGACAAATGAAAGGTGGTTATTTCAACTGTCCTAAGGATCAGAAGATCGTTGTTAGCACCAACGCAAGATTCTTGGAGGACGAGTTTATGAAAAGCCACAAATCCAAAAGTGATATCATTCTCCAAGAAATTGGAGACGATGATGCGCTTTCATTGGGAAAACCCCGTGGCAAATTGAGTGTACCTCTCGAAGGTATGGAACCAATTGCACG
>JAPKLW010000003.1:197872-208173 GCA_026898455.1 Plectranthus barbatus
AGAGAGAGAGAGAGAGAGAGAGAGAAAGAGAGAGAGAGAGTTGTGTTCAAATCTGAATTATATGTCCTGAATGAACAGTGATCATTCATCTTAATTTTTGAATGAACAGTGATCATTTATCCAACCATTCATCTTTATATTTGTATCACATAGTTATATAAAGTTGTTAGTTTTGGAAATCCCTATAATCATGCAATTTATAAGTTTTGGAAATCCTTATAATCATGCAATTTATAAGTTTTTAATATCTTTTTATTTTTGGTTTCTATATCATATCTAATAAAAATCCTACATGTTTCGCTTCCCTCTCTCTCTTTTCCTTTTCTTATTATGTTGTGGACCAGGGATCCCACCGCTGCCATCCCTGCTGGTCACCTCTTCGCTGTTAAGTCTGTCAATCTTGCTTCTTCCTTCTTGCTGAGGAACGAGGAATGCTTCATTTCTTGACTCTGCTCCCCTTATGTCATTCGCTGGTTAGGCTTTGATGTTACTCACGACGGCGATAAACCCCTCTACAATCTGTTCTTGGAATACTCCGCCGGCGGGGTGCTCTCCGACTTGATCAGAAAGCAGGGGGGTCTGCTCGATGAGGAGTTGATTCGGCTCTACGCGCATCAGCTGTTTTCTTTTTTTCACTCACTATTTTTGTTCGCTTTTAATTTTAGGGTTTATGAATTTTCTTTTTAGTAAATGTCAAGTGGTTACGCAGCACTGAATGTAAGGCACGCAGATGATCAATCCAGTCGTCGCCTTCTTCATCGGAGCCTCATTCAATTCCTACAGCTCTGTTGAGTTCAGATAAGCTCATTTTTCTACTCTCTTATCACATTGTTTCACTTTTCTCTTATGCATTTTAGTTTGTTTTCTTGAATAAATTGAGCATGAGTATATATTAGAGGGTGTTATGCTTGTCATGGTAAGAATTCGCAGGTTTTAGGCCAAATCCAATGGAAACCCATACCAAAAGCAGCAAATGTTCAAAGAGACAGTCACGGCTTCTTCCACAGATGGAATCTAAGCTACTGGAGCATTTCATTTGAAAGATCTTTGAGTTAGCTTTCCAATGAAACTGGAATTGGGTCTATCGGAGTTCGGGAAAAAAACTTATGGCCAAAACTATGAGACTGCGTAGAAGGGTCAAAAGTGGCGAAAATGGTCTCTGTTTCGGCCGAGTTGAAGGACATCTCGACCGGGGCAGCTCCATCTCGACCATGGCAAGGGTCATCTCGACTGAGACCGACTTTTTTGACAAGATTTTGTGAGATTTTCACATATTTTGGGCGAGAATTGCTTGGGATACAAGTTACACATCAATTTGGAAGCAATGAAGACCCCAAAAGGGAAATTTCAACCAAGAAAATCATTCCTTTTGAAGCCATCAATTCAAGAAGGAAATTCTCAATATCATCAATTCCTACCATTCAAGGCCTCAACACTACTACTATATAAACTCATATTTAGCTCAGAATTAGGGTTGTTAATTTTGGGAGTTGATTTTCCTTTGAGTTTTACTTTAATTTTCTGTTTTCACTTTAATTTTTAGAGAATTCCTCTTTAGATTTTGTTAAACCTTTATTGTTTTTAATGCAATCTTTAATTTTTCCTGCAATGTTTATTTTCAATATGTTAGGCTAGAACCCAAAACAGGTTCTAGGGTTTCTCCATCTGTGATGCATGTTTTGATTCAATAATTCAAACCCTTTAAATTGGTTTAAATCCTATGTTTTGTTTTAAGTCTATTCTCATCGAAGTATCAAGAGATGAAGATTGAGGTAGGTTACAGTTATTAATCGAAGGACCGAGAGGTGAAGGTTAGTAATAGGAAGTTAGGATTTAATACTTTTGATTTTCTGTCCGATCAAGAAGAATTCAATCGTAGGAAAATTTTAATTTTTATTGAAATTAATTAACTTTGTGTGTATGAGACCGAGAGAAGATAACCACTAGTTTGTAATTTAGGATTTAATTGCCCGACCAAAGAATTAATTCCACATTAATAGATTTTCCACCAAAATATCTTTTCTGGGTTTGAATATTTGTTTCTTGCATGTTGATCAAATAGGTAGATTTCCCTAGAATTTGTGCTTTTTAATATTTGAGTTTTCTCTCTTCAATTATTTGTCTTGAAAAACCCAAAACTCTTCAAATTGATTTGCCCAAACAAAGGTTTTGCAAACTACATTCAGTACATTATTTTCCCTCGTTGCACTATCCATGTGGGTTTGACAACCTCTGAGTTTTATATATTTATTTGCCCTTTGCTATAATCTGTGTGCAGATTTTGCATCGATCAAATTGGCGCCGTTGTCGGGGATAGTCAGACGGCAAGTTATTACTAGATTGTTTGAAGAACTTCTGGATTGGGTTGTATTTTCTTTTTCTGATTTTTTTAGTTTGGTGTTTTTTTTCTTCGTTTTTTGGTCTGTTGTTGTGTTTTCATTCGCGTGAGTTTTTTTTTCTGAGTTGCGTCTGTTTCGGCCGAGGTGAGTCACACCCCGGTCAAGACGAATTCTCCATCCTGGTCGAGATACACACCATCCCGGCCAGGACAGCCTAATTTCACCCTTGTTTTCTATGCAGGTGCATGAACACGCGGAACAAAGGGAAGGCACTCGAACCCTTCATACTAGAGATCGAAGCAGCCTGCAGGAACAACAGAAAAAGAGGAAAAAGATTGAACTTTGAGATGGAAGCAAATCAAGAAGCCTCACTACAGAACATGACACCGGAGGAGCAGAGGCAGTTTGTCAATGAGGTGCAACAATTGAGGGCGCAACTTCTTGCAGCCCAAGCCACCCAGGTGGAGCAAGCCGCAAGACTGGCAGAACTGAATGAAAGACAGATAGTGGCTCCGCAGAGGTCCATTCTGGATAGATTCTTACCACAACAGGAAGAGGATGGATTCAGGGTTGGCATCAACGCCAACAACTTTGAGCTGCGCACAGGGCTGATATAGATGGTGCAGCAGAATCAGTTTGGGGGGAGAGCCGTCGAAGATCCATACGCCCACCTCAATCTGTTCATCGAGGTGTGCGACACTTTGAAGCATAATGGAGTCCCCCAGGACGTCATCAGGATGAGGTTATTCGCATTCTCCCTCATAGACGAGGCAAGGTCTTGGTTTGCTGGGCTTGACAAAAGCCAAATCAGGACATGGGAGGAGCTTCGAGTAGAATTCCTCACCAACTACTTCCCATCGAGCTTGCTGTTGAAGAGGAAAGCGGCCATCACCACATTCAAACAGCTCTATGATGAGTCCCTACATGAAGCCTGGAGGAGGTACAAGGAGCTACTGCGACTCTGTCCTGGGCATGGAATTGATCTCGAGATGCAGGTTTGCCATTTCTATGAGGGTCTGAATCCTCACATGAAGGAGATGGTGGATGCATCAGCTGGCGGGATACTAATGAAGAAGAGTGGAGCAGAGAGCATGAAATTGTTGGCAGACATGGCCCTGAACAGCCACCAGTGGCCGACTGAGAGACAGATGCCAGTCAAAGCAGTGGAGACAAAGCAGGAGTTTGATGTGGTTGCTGAGGTGAAGAAGCTCCGTGAGGAAATTGAGAAGCTGGGGACTGCTAAGTTTGTTGTTGTTACTACTGAGCCAGGCATGGCGATTGTTCCGGCGGTGGCTGACTACATCAACCGGGGAGCAAGCAGTTCATCTGGAGCTGCGAATTCGGAGGTAAATAACATAAGCGTGGTTATCACAATAAGTACCGAGGTAATCAGGGGTATCACTATAACCATGGGCGATCTCACCCTGGTTTTTCTTATGCTAACCCCACTGCTGCAGAACACCCTCCACCTGGTTTTGATGTAGGTACAGGAGGCGAGATTGTAGAGAGGAAGAAGTCTGTGCTAGAGGAGACACTTGAAAAGTTAATCAAGAGCTCGGACAATAGATTTGGCAAAGTGGAGAATGAAGTGAAAGGGATGGCCAATCATATGCAGTTGATGACGAAGCACTTGCAGATGTTGGACACTCAATTGAGCCAGATTGCCACCACCTTGGGAAATCAGCACAAGCTGGGCCAACTTCCGAGCACTACAGAGACAAACCCAGCCAAGGAAAAGTCGGTAAATGCCATCTCGCTTTGATCTGGAAGGAGATATGAAGGCCCAAGAAAACCGGATGAAGAAGGAAGTGAAGCAGAGGAGGAAGTTCCCGCAGGAGACCTTTCTGTTTCGGCCGAGATGGAGCACATCCTGGCCGAGGTAGAGAGGAGCAGGCCGGCCGAGGCAGAGTATAACCCGGCCCAGACAGAGGAGTCCATCCCAGCCGAGACAAGCCAGACATAGCTGGGATAGAAGGAGACAAGCAGGACGGCCGAGACAAATGTATCTCGATCGAAACAGAAGCCCAGACTGGGCGAGAAAGAAAAAGAGAAGGAGGAAAGAAGAGTTGATTCGGTGCCTCCTATGCCTTTCCTGCAGAGATTCGCAAAGAAAAGATAAGATTCTAAATTCACTCGTTTTGTGGAAAATCTTAAAAAAGTGAACATTTACATACCTCTTGTTGAAGCTCTCAGGGAAATACCGTGATACATGAAGTTCCTCAGGAGGTTGATGAGCGAAAAGAAGCAGTTCGTGGAGAACGAAACTGTAAAGATTCATGAGGAATGCAGCTTACTCCTACAGAAGTAGATCCCGATCAAGAGGTCTGACCCAGGATGCTTCTCGATACCAATCAAGATCGGAGGCAAAGAATTCCAGAACGTGCTATGTGACACCGGGGCAAGTATCAACCTGATGCCCTGGTCCATCTACAAAAAGCTGAAAATTGGGGAGATGAGAGCCATTACAATTACCCTTCTGATGGCGGACCGATCTGTGTCCAAGCCTAAAGGTATCGTTGAGAATGTTCTTATCCGTGTTGGTCACTTGATTTTTCCTGCAGACTTTGTCATATGTGAGATGAAGGAAGATGCCAACACTCCCATGATCCTGGGAAGAGAATTCCTCGACAGAGCTGGTGTTTTGATCGACTGCAAGAAGGGGGAGATCACACTGAGAGAGAATGAAGAATCTATCACCTTCTGCATAGATAAGAACAAGAGGAAAGGGGAGTGCAACCAGATCACTGCTGCTGAAGATGAAGAGGGAGATGAGACACCGGAGGAGGAAGAAGAAGCAATCCGGTGGGAACGAGGAAATGAGGGGGTGAAATCGGCAATTAAGCTACCTCATTCCGAGTACACCACCGTCATTCATTCAGAACCATTGGTTCTTCATGATTGACTCAAGGGGTCGACGAGTCTGGACTCGACCGCCTTGGTGAGCTGAGCTGAGTCGAGCCACGACGGTAAATAAGGCACTGAATGGGAGGTAACCCATTGTGTTTTTCCTTTTCTTTATTTTATTTAGTTTTACCTTATTTTATGCTGCTATTTCACTTTTATTGTCTTTTGAAAAAATATCGAATTATGTCTCGGCCGAGATTAGTCACATTCCGGCCGAGACAGAAGCTTGAGGCGTGGTGCACTTTGATCAGTCAGAGGTTTGAAGTAGAAGATAAAAAGTTGGTGTCTGAGGCCAACAATTGAGGTACAGTTTCGAATTCTGAATCTGACTTTCAAACTTATTCTCTCTGATTTTCGAATAAGTTTGCGGGGATGAAGATTTAAGGGTTTTGAAACTAATTTTCTATCTTTTACTTGCTTTATTTTAAATTTCTGCATGGGAAATTTTTTGAATAAAACACGAGATTGTGGGAACTTGAGCATGATTTAACCCTAGGACTTTGATGCAAGATTTGAATTGATTGACTTAGTTTGCATTGATTGTGATAGCGGTTGAGTATGCCCATGAATGTAGAATACAGCATGATTACTTGTTTTGATACTTGCATTGGCATGATGTGGATGATGATTTGAGGTTTTCTATGGAAGAAAATTGTCCCAAGTGTGAGTTTTTGAGCCTGAATTTCGATTGTGAGTGTGTCTGCAATTTTGAGTTTCTCTAGAACTTGTTCTGTTTATTTTTCAAGACTGCTAGTGTGCACAGGTTTAGGAAGTGATTTTAGGCCATCTTTGTTTAGCCTATTTTCCCATACACTGTCCTAATTAAATGTTATCCCTAGTCAGCCCTTTTGAGCCTATGATATTTTCTTTCTTTGTCTATAAGTTGGAAATAAATAGGGGAATCAACTCTTGTCTATGAGAGTGGGTTGGGATTTGTTTAAAGCAAGGATAAGATATTATTAGAAGGGTAAAAGCAAAAGATAAAGTTGGGCTCTAGAAAAAAGAAAAAAAAAAGAGAAAATAAATAGTTGTTGTGTTTAATCCTTATAAGCTCAAATGTATAATCAAAATTTCTTAGAGCATAGAAGGATATGTCAAAAAAAAAAAGAAATAAAAGTGTCATGGTTTGTGTTGAAAATCTAAGGAGTTCGGTAGATATGAATAGATAGTGAGTTGAGATTGATAAAATGGATGCACTGAAATTGATTTTAGTCACTTGGCCAAATATTTTCCTATCACTGTGCACATTTTTGCAATGGAGATTTAGAATATTTGCAAGCCTATGGTAGAACTTTATTTGCATGACTTGTGTGTGATCTCATTATTATCCTGAAAACTTGAGTGAATGAGCGAAACACTTCCCATGTGAGTCTTCCATAGTTTACAGATTTTCTGATTCTTTCAAAAGTGTCGATGTCTTTTGGATTTTCGAGTTTGAATGTGATGAATCTTGTGAGGCATTGCACTACTCTTATGCTTGAACTTTTGATTCTTTCTTTTTTGATTGAGGACAATCAAGTGTTTAAGTTTGGGGGGTTTGATAAGCTCGTTTTCTACTCTCTTATCGCATTGTTTCTCTTTTCTTTTATGCATTTTAGTTTGGTTTCTTGAATAAATTGAGCATGAGTATATATTAGAGGGTGTTATGCTTGTCATGGTAAGATTTCGCATGTTTTAGGCCAAATCCAATGGAAACCCGTACCGAAAGCAGCAAATGTTCAAAGAAATAGTAACTACTTCTTCCACAGATTTAATCTGAGCTAATGAAGCATATTATTTGAAAGATCTTTGAGTTATCTTTCCAATGCAACTGGAATCGGGTCAATCGGAGTTCGGGAACAAAAGTTATTGCCAAAACCGTGAGACTGCGCAGAAGAGTCGAAAGTGGCGAAAATGGTCTCTGTTCCGGCCGAGTTAAATGTCATCTCGACCGGGGCAGCTCCATCTCGACCGTGGCAAGGGTCATCTCGACCGAGACGGACTGTTTGGCGAGATTTTGCAAGATTTTCACATATTTTGGGCGAGAATTGCTTGGGATACAAGTTACACATCAATTTGGAAGCAATGAAGACCCCAAGAGGGAAGTTTCAACCAAGAAAATCATTCCTTTTGAAGCCATCAATTCAATAAGGAAATTCAAAATTTCATCAATTCCTACCATCCAAGGCCTCAACCCTACTACTATATAAACTCATATTTAGCTCAGAATTAGGGTTGTTAATTTTTTGAGTTGATTTTCCTTTGAGTTTTACTTTAATTTTCTGTTTTCACTTTAAGTTTTAGAGAATTCCTCTTTAGATTTTGTTAAACCATTATTGTTTTTAATGCAATCTTTAAATTCCCTGCAATGTTTATTTTCAATATGTTAGGCTAGAACCCAAAACAGGTTCTAGGGTTTTTCCATCTGTGATGCATGTTTTGATTCATTAATTCAAACCCTTTAAATTGGTTCAAATCCTATGTTTTGTTTTAAGTCTATTCTCATCGAAGTATCGAGAGATGAAGATTGAGGTAGGTTACAGTTATTAATCGAAGGACCGAGAGGTGAAGGTTAGTAATAGGAAGTTAGGATTTAATACTTTTGATTTTCTGTCCGATCATGAAGAATTCAATCGTAGGAAAATTTTAATCTTTATTGAAATTAATTAACTTTGTGTGTTTGAGACCGAGAGAAGATAACCACTAGTTAGTAATTTAGGATTTAATTGCCCGACCAAGGAATTAATTCCACATTAATAGATTTTCCACCAAAATATATTTTCTGGGTTTGAATATTTGTTTCTTGCATGTTGATCAGATTGGTAGATTTCCCTGGAATCTGCGCTTTTTAATATTTGAATTTTCTCTCTTTAAATATTTGTCTTGAAAAACCCAAAACCCTTCAAATTGATTTGCCCAAACAAAGGTTTTGCAAATTACATTCAGTACATGATTTTCCCTCGTTGCACTGTCCCTGTGGGTTCGACAACCTCTGGGTTTTATAAATTTATTTGCCCTTTGCTATAATCTCTGTGCAGATTTTGCATCGATCTAGTTCTCTATAAACCGCGGCTCTGTTTATATCCTTAGGATTAAAGTGTTTTTCATTATTTTTGTAACATATGCGATTATCATTGTTATTTTAGATGAGTGTCATTATTTTTGAATAAATGTTTCATTGTTCGTATTTCTGTTTAATGGATTGATAATTATTTATTTATTTTCTACATTGTGTGAACTCAGTTAATATGTAGCATTGTACGTTGTTTTATATTATCATTGTTAAATGTATTAAATATCATTTTATCAAAGTTATCGTTTTCATCTTAATTGATTTATAATACAACTTTAAGATCATTGTTATCATTATTCAATATCATTGTACGAATAATTAAAAAAAATTATACATTTAACGATAATATATTAGTAGAAGTTGACAGAATTACCTTACAATGACACACAAAGCCATAAACAATGATAACGATTAACTTAAGATTATGGAATAAATCGTGGTGTATTTTCTCTTTCCAATTTATATGATAATAATGGAAAAAATATGGGGGATTTGATTTGGTAACTGAATCCGAAAAATTAGCATGTAGATTTAATTTCATTTCGATTTTTCCCGTTTAGGACTAATATGCCCTTTCAATGATAGAAGAAGCTAGCAACAATGATAAATGGCAACAGAAAATCTTGGATGTCTATTTTCGAAATCAAAGGCTGGATTTTGGTCTCTATTCATTCATAGACATATGTTCAGCCATGAATGCACTCATATATATATATATATATTTATATATATAGGGTAGTGATTAGGTGTTGGTCCTCAAATATCAGAGTCGTCGTGCTTAAATATAAACACAAAATGCAGTGGAATGATTTAAACGTCTCTTACACTTATCTTTGTTTAAGCAGTATTTAAGCTCAAAATGTATTAGATGATTCTTTTCAGATATACGCTAGCAACTCTGTTGCTAGGTTTAAAATCAGTTTTGAACAGTTAGTAATAAAACAGTAAATGGACACAGAATTTTATAGTGGTTCGATCAAATAGATCTACGTCCACTCCTTAGCCGAAACGCTAAGATTTCCACTAGAAAAGTATACGAAAATACAAGGATTCGCCAAACACTTGTCGTAGGCGGCAAACTTTCGAACCGGCCACAACAAAGCTATCCTCCGATGATTCGTACTTTTCCAAACACAGCTACGGCCAAGTCAAAGGCGGAACCTTCGTGTAACTTGTCATTCGTTGTCAGTGAGGTTTTTATAGTTTCCCTCGAAACTGTTCAGGAATGCGGCTAAAAGCCCGTCGGAGTCAGAATGGCAGTATAGCTTCAGCCTTTGACACTCTTGCTTTGCTAATGTTCCTTAGCGATCTGCTATCGTGTCTTGGTCTGTTGAACGCCCGTTGACAATCGATCCCTTGACGTCTGTTCTGCTAGCATCTTTCTGAGTTTGCTGAATGTTAGCAAATGCTAAAGCCTTGGCATTCTGCTAGCGTATGTCTTCTAGAAAACGCGGTCCTTCAATATCTGCTAGGAAATCCTCTACCAGACTAATCTATTACAACTCAATTTATAACCTATACAGCACTTTACAAGATATGCTAGACTATCTAGAATTCAGCAAATGATCGACCAAGTGCTAAGGATTGATCCAACAAAACCTTTTTACAAATAAATCCTAAGGGAGATTTTAGGAATAATTTCCCAACAATTTCCCCATTTTTGGTGCGATCAAAGCTTACTTTCATTTGCTGAAGCTAAGAGGAAGAAAGTCTGTGTTTACAAAAAGATTATCCTAGCAATCTAACACAGAGTAGATCCATCTTAGTTCAAGAAACTAGAAATAAGATTCCCCCTCAACAAGTGCTGGGAAATATTTTACGATTAAGCACATAGGTAAATGCTGCGAAGGTAATATGCTAGAAATTCTAGCACCCAAGTAAGAATTAGCAGACATTTACTTTTTCAATCTCAATCCAATTGTTATCAAATATGTTGAATACACGGATAGTGTATTTCAACTAATGCACACAGTGAAAATCAGAGATTGACAATGAGAGGTTGTCTC